>JAQJVL010004325.1:0-46705 GCA_035578905.1 Stictocephala bisonia | reverse complement strand
GCAACTTTCAAACCTTGGTAAATAGTAGCTTTAAGATTTAATTTTTCTTGTAAACATTTATTTATTTATTTAGTTTTTACTTAGCTACAACTAACCATATAACAATATAACTTAATGTTACAATATCTCTGTATTAAGAGGAAAAGGATGGATCTTTAAGGTACCAATCAATTTTCAATACATTTATATTGTTTTATTTAGAGTTCAAATCTAAAGCACGGTTTTCAGCCGTTAACAGTACAATATTTAAAAAAAATTAGGAAATTCAAAAAAATAAGTTAGGTTTTATTGAAGTTATACTTCTTTGCGCCCGTTAGACACTTTGGGATGGGATGTTGGTCGAGAAACCGCGTCACGCTGAAAAGTAAGAACAAATTTTTAAGAACTATCGATTAATCGATTGTTAATCGAAGAAATTTAATCGAAGAAATTACTGATAATGATAATAAATAATAAATAAATAAATAAATAAATAATAAATAAATAGGTTTATTGCTTAAAACAATATATAATTGTATGGCAATCGTCATAGTTAATATTTATAGCTAAAATTTTCCATTCATACTAACATGAAAATCTCATTCAAACATACAATTTATTTTTCATACAGGCTCCCTTTTATTCGGATTATCCCAGTCTAGCCCCTAGTCAGTCAGCCAATTAGATCCCCCATTCATGTGCCATGAACTCGTCGGTACTGTAGAAAGCGTTATCAATCAGAAACGTTTTCAGACGAGTTTTGAATACCTTGGGCATTGTGGCACTTTTGATTGCGTTAGGCAACCTGTTGACAAAATGAACTCCCGCCTGGGAAGGCAGTCGTTCATAGAGATGGGCGTTAAATATCGTATTAGGATCAGTATTACTAATACTGAGAAGTAAACTAATACCATGGTAACTGTTACCGAGATCACCCTAATATTTTGGTAACACGGCTAATGTAATCCAACTGGACGGCGCGGAACGTAAACCAGACTGATAACGGCAATAAAACTAATTGCCAAAATATTGGTTTGGTATTAGGATTTGGAAGCAAATACTGGAATGGCGAGTAATATCCGCTGGAGATATTAGTCAGCAAATGTTCTCAATTCTCATAATGAATAAAATGGGTAGGAAATATATAATATTTTTAATATAATATTTAATAAAATAGGTGCTATCATTTAATATTTTTTAATTGGTTTGAAATGTAATATTAAACTAATATTACATGATAATGATTTGTACCTTTTTTACTATTTTTAAATACTTTTTAGGTATGATATTACGCTTATTGCATTTTTATTTTGTTGTTTTATCATTTAATTTTAAATTTGTTATTATTATTATTATTATTATTATGATTCATAACTTGTTTACTATTTTAAATATTATTTAGGCCTATTATAACCATAAGCAACATTTTAATAAAATTTTGTTCTTATATTGTGACACTGTGTTTATTATCCTTCGAGTATTCTTATAGGATATTAATAAATAAACTACAGAATATTATCATTAAAATAAAATATTGTTAAATACTACTCATCTTTATAATACGCTAGTTTACACGAATAATATATGTGTCTAACAGGCTATAATATGCTTAGGCTACCGATTGTTTAAGTTAGGGGCCTAATATGTAAGCTATCTGGTAACGAAAACTAACCTTCTAATATTTACACTGCACTAATATCGATCTCCAAATCTCCAATATCGCCTGCAAGCAACGGCATTGCACTCCAGTAACAGTTACCAAAATAACAGGGTGAGTATTACTAATACCGACGTGCTCGATAACGATATAACCTAATACCAGAATATGACGATATTTCCCATCTCTAGTCGTTCATGGACCACCGTTCTGTGTCTCCCAGTTCGGTAGTCCTCCCTGCCTCTAGTTGGGTATGAGTGTAGGTCGCTACCTCTTACATGTTGGCATTTGGTCCTGAAGAACATGAACGTTCTAAAATATAGAGACAAGGAAGTGTCAGCAGTTTTAGTTGTTTAAACGTTTCTTTGCACGACTCTCTGGGATTTAACTTTGCAATTATTCGAATTGCTTTTTTTTGAAGGACAAAAATTCTTGTCAAAAGAGAGTTTGAGCAAGCCCCCCACAAAACTATCCCGTAGGAAAGATGCGGGTAGATTACTCCATAATATGCCGTCATCAATATCTGAGTAGGGCAATATTTTGCTAGTTGCCTGAGCACAAAAATGCCTGAAGACAATCTTGAGCATATGCTATCGACGTGATATTCCCAGGTCAAACCTCGATCAAGGTGTATCCCAAGGAATTTCGTCGAATGAACTTCTTCGATCTCGGCCTCATCTATCATTACTGCAAGACTATGATCCGAGTCGACTTGTCGTAACCGGAACTGGATGAATGTGGATTTTGCAGGATTTGTTTTGAGGTTGAGCTGATTATACTGTTGAATTGTGATATTGAGCTCTAAGAAGGACAATTGTTCCAGTTCGTTTTTTGAATTTGCTTTGAACCAGAGAGTCGTGTCATCGGCGTACTGAACGAGTCGCCCGTTGTGCACCGATAAGCCAACGTCATTGACGTAGACCAAGAAGAGGAGTGGGCTGAGAATAGCGCCCTGAGGTACCCCGTATCTCAGCAGCTCCTCTCTCGAACTAACATCTGAGATTTTTACAAATTGCCTTCTGTCACTAAGAAACGATTCAAGCCATCTAAGTGGCACTCCTCGTATCCCGTAATGTTCCAATTTACGAATTAGGATGCTGTGGTCCACACAGTCGAAGGCCTTTGATAAGTCTAGAAATACACTTAGTGTCATCTCTCCGCTCTCAATGCCCTCCACTATCATATCGACCAGACGCACCACCCCGTCTGTTGCCGATCTACCACCTCGGAAGCCGAATTGATTGTCAGACAGTAAATCGTGGCTTTCCAAAAAATGTAAACAACGCGTAAGAAAAGCTTTCTCAAACACCTTACTAAGAACAGGCAGCATTGAAATTGGTCGGTAATTTTGAGGGGACAAGGGATCACCCTTTTTGAAAATTGGGATAACTTTTGCAGTTTTGAGGGGGGTGGGAAAAGTCCCAGAGTGAAATGAAATATTAATCAAGTGTGTTAGTGGTCCTAATAAATGCTTCGAGCACTGTTTGAGGAGCCACGTTGACACATAGCTTGAGTCATTTGACTTCTTAGTTGGAAGGTCTCTTATCACTCTGGCAACTTCCTCCTCATTAACTGGGCTCAGAGCCATGGAGGCTATCGGGCTGTGTTTTAAAAAAAGGGATGGCTGGTTTACTGAGGTACTTAGTCCCTGGTCTGAACCAACCGAAGCAAAAAAACTATTGAACACACCAGCGACCTTTAAGGGATCATTGACGTGTTCGTTTCCAATTTTTAGTTCTATCTGTTTGTCTGTTAGTGGTTTCTTATTGTTTATGATGGCCCAAGCGGTTTTCGACACATTTTTTGAAGTGAGCAATCTTTTATTTACGTCATACGCCTTTGCGGCTCTTATGACTTTCCTATAGATCCGTTTATAATTTAGAAAATATTGTTTGAATCTTTCATTTGATGTGTGTTTTTTTATTTCATAGAGGAACAACAATTTTTCTTTTGACACTAGAATACCTTTGGTAATCCATGTGCATTTACTGTGCTTCTTTTTTTGTTGTTTTTTAATTAAGGGACAGCTCACGTTTAGGTGAAAATTGAATGTGTTCAAGAATGTTGAAAATTGCTGCTCAACTGGGTCAATGAAGTTTAGAAAACTCCATCTCTCCCTCGAAAGCATAGAGTTAAGGAGTGCTATGTTATCGGGCCTCGTGACTCTGACTGTTTTTTGTGTAATAGGATTTCGTTGAGGTGCGTGACTGTCAATGACAACCAACTGGCCGCAGTGGTCTGATATAGATGTGTCGACCACAGACACCCTCGCGTCAATTATGTTTGTCACAACGTTGTCGATGGCTGTCGCTGAACGATCCGTCACCCTCGTGGGAGAATCGATCGACCAGACCAAGCCGAACGACTTCAATAAGTTATCTAGTCGTCTAGTCGTGGCACTGTTAACATCGAGAGTATCGATATTAAAGTCCCCGACGATAACAAAGTCGTTCTGCCTATCCGTCACATCAGACAGCAATTGTTCGAAATTTTGAAAAAACAGATCTTCATTTCCGCTGGGGGATCTATATAACCCGATGATTGTGAGTTGTGAGGTTTTAGTCGTTACTTTCACCCCAGTTGTCTCAAAGATTTTGTCAGTTGAATCAGTCAGTCTGTATGGGGTAAAGAGAAATGAATCTTTCGTGAAGATTGCTACACCTCCTCCTTTAGTGGAAGTTCTGCAGTGAAAATTAGCTAATTGATAATTTAGGTGTATAATATAATAATGAAGTCACGTATAATATATTGAAGATAAATATATTGAATAATATTGAAAAATGTCTTATATTTCATTTTTATATCCTGTCTGTTTGTGTGGGTGTATGAGAATGGCCAAAGAAGTATAACTTCCACCGTGTGGTCCGACGCACACCCAATTATTTTTTCTTCAAAATGTAATCTGTACCGTATAAATATCAGCTATATTCTTATAACCTTAATTAAAACTGTAACCTGATGGTCTACATGACGTAGTTGTAAATTTACATTTAATTACTGTTCAAACGTAAAACTCACATGATTTGAACTTTCAACATTTGTTAACCCTACCTAACCTAACCTAACTTAACCTTACCTAACATAACCCGACCTAACCTAACCTTTGTTCTAAACGTATTAAATGTAGGATTCATTGTTATTCATTATTCATTTCTAAGACGTCAATCGTAGAGAAATAGGTGAATATGAGAGATGAATGATTGTAGAAGAACGAGTGTAGTCATTGCTACTATCTGAGTTCGACTTAGCTCAGAAAGGACTATTTATTAATAGCCCAATAGCCATGGCAACAGGTTCAATGACGTCATACAGACGTATCAGCTGGTTCACCTGCTTGAGGTTTATATAATCAACTAGCTGTACCCGCCCGCTTCGCCGGTCATAATATTGAGTTTTGATTGTATCATTGAAATGTGCAGCAACCTTTCAGTTTACATACTATCCAATTTACAACAGCTGATGTTTTGTGTAGTTTACTACTGTACTCAATTATTTTTTGACAGTCTACTGCACAACTTCATCGTGATACCTAGCGTTTTTCTTAGAGATCAGCTGATGCATTATAAGTGTAATAGTTAACTATTTTTCGCGCTCGGTTTTTTAGAGTTTTAATTGTGTTAAAAGTTTATTTTTTGTTATTAATTGTAATATTAGTGATATTGAATACCTATTTTGTGTTTTTGTGTTGATTTCACCCAGTTATTGTTAAAATAACGAAGGGGTCTTTGTTTAAACATTGCTTACCTAAGCATAACCAAAAATCAATAATGGCTAAGCCAGTATTTATTTTCCCTTCCCAATCTTCTGTCAACAAGCCTAAATCATGTGATTTAACGCCCAACACTACAGAATCAAATGAAAACATTGATCAAGATTTTTTAAGACCACCAAAAAGAAAAACAGTCAACAATTGTGTAAATCTACAGCCTAAAAGGTATGTCTTAGATACTAATCAGCTGTGTGATCAAAACAAATTTAATCCACTATCAGACCACAGCTACTCTATTGCTAATAATGATGAAAATGAGATGGCTGATGTAACTGCTACAAGTGAATTGCATAAAATTGTTAAACCTCCACCTATTTTTGTCCACGATGTTAACAATCATCAGGAAATTGTCAAAGATATTAAAAGTGTAATTACTTGTGAGTTTACCACTGAAGTCAAAGGCTCATCTTTGAAAATTAATCTTCTGACCATAGATGATTTTAGAAAACTGACACAATTTTACGACGAATCAAATGTTAAATACCATACGTTTCAGACAAAAATAGACAGAAAATTAGAAGTCGTAATTAAAAACGTTCCCTGCTCTCTTTCTCCAGAGGAAATTCAGGATGAGTTAATCTCTCACAACTATCCGGTTCTCACTGTAAATAGATTATTTAACAAGGAAAAAATTCCATTCCCTATTTGTGCAGTCTCGTTAGAAAACAATGAATCTGGAAAAGCTATATTTGAATTAAATAGACTGTGCTACTCTGTTGTTCATGTTGAGCCTAAAAGGAAGCCTACAAATGTGCCCCAGTGTACTCGATGTCAACGTTATGGTCACACGAAAAATTTTTGCAAGCTCGATCCCAGATGTGTGAAGTGTACTGGCCAACATCTCTACTCTGCTTGTCCGAAGAAGAAGACCGACCCCCCTGTATGTGTAAACTGTGGGAAGAATCATTCGGCCAATTTCAAAGGCTGTAAATACTATAAATATATACAGCAAAAGACTAAAAGCAATGTTACTGGACTCACCCATCACTCATCTACTAGGAGCACTGATGAAAAGCGCAGTACCGAAAACACTGGAATTGGAATAAAACCCTCACAAGCCCGCCCTCAAGCAACTTCCAAGTCATACGCTCAAGCAACTAAGAAGACGTCAACAAATTTGCATCACCAAACTGATTTCAGTGTTTTTAATAACGACACTACTGAAACTGCAGCTAACGAGGTACTTGAGAGTGGCTCTAATATAGAACAACTAATATTAGATTTAGTTAAGTCAGCCATGCCTATCATTAAAAAGATCATATCTAATGTTATTACTTCACTGTTCAAAAATGCACCCTAGAACATGCATCATACAAAACTTAACAATCCTAAACTGGAATGCTGATGGCCTAAAGAGAAAGAAGAATATTTTTTCAGAGTTCATGGTTCGGCATAACGTCGATGTCGCCTGCATCACTGAGACGCACTTTGTAATAAATGAGCCCTTTAAAATCCCTGGATACTTTATTTATAGAGAAGACAGGAATGCACCCAATGCTTCTGGAGGAGTGGCAATTTTTATAAAAAGAAACCTTAATCATCACAATATACTGTTGCCAAATCTTATTTCAGCTGAAGCTGTTGGTATCAAAATTAATTTGCAAAATGACCAGTCTTGTAATGTTATTTCTGTGTACAAATCACCCAATCGACGTTTTCACCAACAAGATCTTTTAAATCTAAGTCATGGTGACACTCCAACTCTTATCTTAGGAGATTTAAATTGTAAACATCAATTTTGGGGTTGTAGGGTAACTAACCCGAATGGGGTTCGCTTGTTACGTGCTATGAATGAAACCAATATAAATATTTCAGCTCCGTCTGAACCCACTCATTACCCTTGGCAAAACAATTTCCATCCCGATATATTGGACATTACTCTTCATAAAAACTTTGGAGCTCCTATTCTACAACAAGTAATCAGCGAACTTGATTCTGACCATCTCCCTATTATTGTAAGTTTTTTCATACAACCAATATTTTCTCCCCAAATTCCCAGACTGATAAACGGTCCAGTTGATTGGGATACCTTCTGTGCAGAATTCGACAATCGCATGAAAGTTCCAACGGACTTATATTCAGTAAATGGCATTGACAGAGCAGTTAAAGACTTTACAGAGTGTTTACAAATATCAGTCAAAAATGCAACTATCCGGACTTTTCCCCCTACACGAAACACTTTTCTTCATCCTCCCATGAGAATTATGCAATTAATTAGATATAAAAATAGAGTGAGACGTCAGTGGCAGAGATACAGGTACCCTCACTTAAAGATGCAGCTAAATGAACTAATTCGTAAAGTACGTAGCGAACTTGATAATTATAGGATTAATTCTTACAAACTTTACGTTTCTGATATTGATCCTGGTGATTCTAATATGTGGAAAGCAACAAAGAGGCTTTTACAATCACCGACAATTGTGCCTCCACTAAAACAAAATAATTTTATTTTTGAAAGTGATTCCGAAAAAAGTAATGTGTTTGCTGATTTTTTTGAGAATGCATTCATTCCTAATGTTGTTCATGATTTTGAAACTAACAGAAATGTTGAGGATTTTTTGTCCACAACCCCTAGCAGTGCAGAGCAGCCTGTGAAATTTACCTCACCCTCGGAAATTAAAAATATTATTAAAAATCTCTCCAACAGAAAATCTCCAGGGCATGACTTGGTACCTAACATAGTTTTGAAGAATTTTTCTACCAAAGCACTTTCAATACTGGCATCTATTTTCAATGCTTGTATTTCTGTTGGTTACTTTCCCAAAAACTGGAAACTTGCTCAAATAATTATTATACACAAGCCCAACAAACCTAAACATTTTCCTAGCAGTTACCGTCCGATTAGTCTCCTTTCATCAATATCAAAATTATTTGAAAAAATTATACAGAAGAGACTGCTAAAATACTTGGATTCTTCTAATATCATTCCCCCTTATCAGTTTGGATTTCGTACAAGGCATTCTACATCTCATCAACTTCTACGAATCAATGAAATCATATGTAAAGGATTTGAGAAGAAGCTTCATTCATCGGCAGCATTTTTGGACATAACAAGTGCATTTCATAAGGTTTGGCATGGTGGCCTGTTATATAAATTGTATCAGTTTGGACTTCCTTTGTATCTGAGAGCTTTGTTGCAATCGTTTCTGTCTGATAGGACTTTTTGTGTCAAACTCAACTGCACACTTTCCTCAGTTCGTCCAATAGGCGCAGGTGTTCCTCAAGGCTCAATACTGGGACCTCTTCTTTTTAATTTATACATGTCTGATATTCCTGAGCTTCCTCAGGCTACTATCGCTCTTTATGCTGATGACACGGTTCTTATTACCCAGCACATTGACATCAACCAGGCCGTAAATTCTTTACAATTCAGCGTTACATCTCTGACCAATTGGTTTAAAAGCTGGAGACTATCGTTAAATCCATTGAAATGTGAAACAAAGGTTTTCTCTTTGAGGAAGTATATTTTGCCACCTGAAGTTGCTATTGAAAATACTTCAATTCCTTGGAACCCTGATGATCAAGGCATAAAATACTTAGGTGTCTACCTCGATAAAAAATTAAACTGGAATCTTCACGTAAACAACAAACTCACTCAAGCATACGCACGTCTATCCATGTTATTTCCTATAATAAACAGAAAGTCATCTTTAAAACCAGAATGTACATTTTTAATATATAAAACAATTCTTCGGCCGTTAATTATGTATGCTGTCCAGTTTGGGGAATGTGCATTTCTTCCGGCAAACTGAAAAAGATTCAAATTTTCCAAAACAAAGTTTTAAGAATTGCAGTTGATAGTCCATGGTACATACGTAACTCTCATCTGCATGTAGAATTTGGACTCGATACCATTGATGCTTTTATTAAAAGAAGTTGTCGTAAGTTCATGGCAAACTTAGAAAATGTTCCAGGAGCTATTAGCTTTCACATTGGAGAACCTACTTTGCACAGGCGTTTGAAAGCCAGACTTCCTCAAGACATGATAGACTGATTTATAGCCTCTCTATGTAACACTTATTTGTTTTGTTTGTTTTTTTTTAACTTACTTAAATATGTTATATATATTTTTTGTTTACTGATTGTTATTCGTGTTACAGGGTGACTCATATATGAGCGAACCCGATAATGTTATTATTTCACCTGTTACATTTTCTGTGTATAATATGTAAAATATTGATCCAGAAATAAAAGTGTTAAAAAAAAATTATTTTTAATTTTGAAAGTTTTGCCTACCACAATTTTATTCTATTTGTTTTTATTTAACAGCTGTTAATCAAATAAATCAATCAATTAATATAGCTTCACAAGAAATCAAAACATAAAAATATAAACAGTATAATTTTGACATATTTAAAACCCACAGCTGATATTCTTTTTGTATTTGACTTATTATACCTTCATGCATCCTGCTATTTGATTAACATCGAAACTTTAGAAGTCCAAGGGATGGAGCCCTGAGGGATTAAAGAAACGGGAATAGGACAGAAACCTTCCCTGGGGTATATAGAACAACTTCCCCAAGTTTCATGGCGATCGGCTGGACGGTTTGGTAGCGCATAAAGGATAGACAGACAAACAAACATACATTGGATTTTATATATATAGATGGTAATAATCAGTAACTGCTTTTCCTAAATCACAGATTTTATTATCAACAAGGCTTCGTACCCGTTGATAACTATTACTTGGACGAAACTACCCTCTAACTCTAGCCAATCACTAGGACACGAGGCAGTTCTAATATGACTTTATTAAACCCTGGACCATCTGGCATTCAGCCTCCCGTCTCACCATACTGAGATTCGGCCCATTGACTCTGCCTACCTGGTCAGCCCAGCACGAATGTGTCATCCTTATGGCTCTTACGCTGATGCCGCTAGACTCCCTGCATCTCTTCAGTCACCCCCTTGCCTCGATACCTTGCTATGACAACTCACTCCACAGTTTCGCCAGTGAAATTTCAAGTCTCCTCACGTAGGAATAATTTTTTAGGCCATCTAAGAGTAGTTTAAGTGATATTTGTAACCAATTGTCTAGTTGTAATGATGTTCCTTGTGACATAAGTAGCAACAGATCTCTTTTTAAACTGTTCCATCAGACTGTAAGGGGCTTGAGTAATAACATTGGTGAGCTCGAGGCTGTGCTGCACGCGGAGTCCTTCGACGTAGTGTTTATCACTAAGCATCAGGCGTCCTGTCTTTCTCTCAATGGTTACTGTCATCTAGCCTCTTTTTGTAGGTCTAACGTAATTCGTGGTGGTGCTGTTATTCTGTTGAAAGACACACATAATTGGCATGTAAAGTGTCGACAGGATATACTGCAGAACAGTCTGGAACAGCACTTTGAAGCTGCGGCAGTGACGATCCTTGAGCTCCAACTCACCATCATATCCAACTCACGGCCTTCTGAGCACATTCTTTGATTGGATTTCCTCTATTCTATCTAATATTACTAAGGACAAACGTTCAGTTATCCTGGTTGGTTATTTTAATATCAATATTCTGGTACCAAATCAGGAATCAGCCCAGTTCTTGGTCTTAATCCACAGTTTTAATCTTGTTACTACCATCCACGACCAATGGAGGTTCCTGTCTGGACAGTATTATTACAAATCTCTCTCACTCATTTTATAAAACTGGCATTATTATCACTTGCTTATAAATCAGATCATGAAGGCCAATCAATTACAGTATTGATTTCAACTCATAAAGACCCACTAAGTTTTATCCATCAAATTTATCGTGATTTCTGCTAAAAAAATAAAAAAAAACTTTTCAGAGAGCTTCTCCAGGAAGAATTCGGAGCTTTTATTTTCAGGTATCATTACGTGAACCAGCAGTTTGCTAAATTCAATGATACATTATTTTCTTACGTCTTTTCCACTTGTTAAGAAAAAAAGTGACGGAATCTGATAGGCCTAAGTGGCTCACTGGTCGTGTCTCAGAGAGCCGCCGCCGTTTACAGGATGCCTATATTTTGCAGCTTTGTGGAGATCCAGAGTTGAAAAAACATTATAAAACTTTGAGAAGACCACATCGTGAGCTTATCAACGAGTCCAAGTCTGCTCAGGCCCAATCATCAATATCTTTAAGCCATAACCCAGCGAGAGCAACTTGGAAGATTATCAAGAGCTACAGATCGGCAAATAAACAATCTTCTAATGTCATAAATAAGCTTGAGTCTGAGGGGGAAATTATTAATAATCCTTACCAAATAGCATCTGTCTTTGTTGACAACTTTTCTAATAGAAATGAAAGGCTTAGCCAATCCATGACATCAAACCCCGCTAATGTATGTCTTATAAATTCTAGTATGCCTTATTCCTAGAATTCATTCTTCGTAATGGATATAAGTATTCCGGAATCTAAAAATGCTATTATTTCCTTAAAACAGAGCACTAACAATGCCTTTTTCAACTTTCTAGTTCTTTCTTAAAAGAGTATGTTCATGAACTAGCCACTGGTTTAACCAAACTTTTAAAAATTTCTATATGTGAGGGTGTTTACCCACACGATTTAAAAATAACCAAAATTATTCCTGTAGTAAAAAATTAATCTAGATTAGATCCAAACTCCTACAGACATATCGCCATAGCAACTATAATTTCTAAAGTATTCTAAAAAATAATTCACAAAAGACTGCTTGTTTTCTTGAAATAAATAAATTTTTATCACCATGCCAGTTTGGTTTTCGAGCAGGATCTAGCACGGAGTATGCCGTTGCTAATTATTTAATATCAATTATTTATACCCTTGACTCTTAAGCAACACGAATTAGGAATTTTCTGTGATCTTAGTAAAGCGTTTGATGTTGTTGATCACCACATTCTTCTTGAAAAGTTGGAACGTTGTGGTGTACGTGGTGTGGCACTTTATTGGTTTCAAACATATCTACTGGGTCGTGTTCAGTATGTTGAGATTCGAGGCGTTATCAAATTTCCGACTTTTCTGTGGTCAAGTTTGGTGTGCCTCAGAGGTCAATTCTAGACCCCTCCTCTTTTTTATTTATATCAACGATCTGCCCCATTCTATTATTGGAATAAGTAACATTGAAAGCATACCTATATTATCTCTATTTGCTGAAGATACGAGTATCATACTTCATAATGCTAATTATTTATCTTTATCTGAACAATTTGGCCATATTACTTCTCATCTTTCAAAATATTTTGAGGCCAACAGCTCTTTCTTAATATTTCAAAAACATCGGTATTAGAGTTTCACTCCCAAACATCTTACAACGTTCCAAATCAGTATTTTATTAATTACCAGATGGCCAACTGTAATCTGTCTATTCAATTCTTAGGGATTCACATTGACTCTGATTTACAGTGGAATTCTCAACTTTCGCTTTGAGGTGCCTTTCATAGTTTGCTTCTAAAGTGGTCTTACTCTGGGTTATCACGGATTGTTTGAGTCCCGGCTGAGATACGGCTTGATCTTCTGGGGCTTTTGTAAGACCTTCCTCTTTAACAGAGTTTTTGTTCTGCAGAAGAGAGCTCTGAGAGTCGTCTGGGGAATGGAGCTCGGGGATAGCTGTGCACAGCGATTCCGATCAAGTGGGATTCTCACATTGACTTCACTTCTCATTTATCATTCTGCAGTTTTTGTTTTTCTCAATAAGCATATTTTATCCTCTGCACATCACGATCACAACACTCGTTTCAAATGCAATTTAACTTCAGAAAAACACAGACTGAATATTTTCAGGGACTCCATTTTTTCTTTGGTCCACAACATTTCAGATTCAATTCTGCCAATTCAGATTCAACAAATGAAACAGTTACACTTGTTTAAAAATCATCTAAGAATACACTTGATTGGGAAAGCTTTCTACAGCCTTAGGGAGGCTCTTGAGGGCCACTCGTTAGTGTAGTAGGTTAATAGTTAAAATATGTTATTTAATAGTTTACTATGTCTGTACAAAAATAATAATCTTATTAGATTCATTTATGACGTAGACAGAAAACTATGTAATGTTCAACTGTGGAATAAAGGATTTATTTATTTACTAAGTCTATACAAATACTATTATTATTATTATTAATAGGAAATTTTGACTAAAAGAATAAAATAGAACATTTTCAGACCAAAGAATTGATATTTTTTATTTTAAAAAAATATGAAAACTATTAATATTATGCTCAATGTTAACAGCTGTTTCAATAGTGGACACTTGTTATTTATTTACACGTTTCCAAATCAAAACCGAAACAACCAAGTTGTAATTGAATTAATTGAACAAACCAATGGAACAATCTTACGAGTATCAACCAACCGTAGAACAACAATATTAATATCTACGTAAATTAATGTACTGTGATGTGTTGTGTCCGAACACGTTCATTCACAAGGATGAAAGAGCTAAACAGGAAGAACATCCTTAAAAAAAACAGTTTCCCCCCAAAAAGAAGCTAATAGAAAAAAATTATAAGAACATGAACAAAATCCTAAACTAATAACGCATTACTAGTGTTTTAATAAATATGTACATTTTACGTATAGCTTACGTTTATTTTAAAGGCAAATGTATTAATAGTTATTAACGGGTATGAAGTCTTGTTATTGATGAAATCAGTGATTTAGGCCAAGGCCACACTTGGAAATCTAGGGGGCCTTGGAAGAGCAGTTACTGATTATTACTCATTCCGTGTAACAGGTGAACCAGCTAATACGTCTGTGTGACGTCATTAACACCAATATTTACAGCGCACCATGTGCATCACCCTACCGTATATTCTAATTACCGTGGGGTTAACACGTCGTGTTTGAGAACAATAATCGACATTCGGTTTGTAGGGATCGATTTCGTTACCAGATCAGTTAGTGAACAAATCACGGAGCACGACAGAGACCAGCTGATGGGTCATGCTAATGGACTACTCCTGTATTTGCATACGTCACAATGGCCTACTAGTTTACGCACCCTCCGCCAGCGAGAACAAACAAATGAAAATCAACAGTCATTTTTTCAACTGTCACGTGTGTTTGTCGCGTTTCACGCCGGTTTGGGGAGTGGCCGCGCCTACTCGCTAACAGCCCGGCGGAATTAATTAATTACTCACGCTTCATGCATTGTATTAGAGGCATCACAACAGAAATGAGTTTGATATAATGCTTTCTGTTACAGTGTCTTGTCTTATCAGTGTTTAATTACAGTATGGATTGCCTCAAAGCAAAATAACCTTTGAGAATCTTGGTGACGTGAACACCAAGGAGGGAGGGGGGTTTAAGTGACTTAAAAACATTAAAATAGCCTTCTCTTGCATGTTTAGAATAAAGAAAAGAAATTTAATCGAAAATGGTCCCTCATTTTCCTGAGACACAGATAGCTAAAATTTATCACTATATATATATATATATATATATATATATATAAACTGATAACTTAATAAAAGTTTTAATAGACAAATATTTATTGCTGTCAATAATTACATCGGACAAACGTACTGGGACAGATGAAAAATATATACAGTTATGTCATTTCCTTAAATACTTTTTTTAGTATATTATCGAACTGGCGTATCGATACTAAACAAGAACTATTTTTTGTAAATTTCTTTTTTATTAAAAGAAATAGGTAAATTTACCCAAGTTTTAGCTAAAAACCGACTAACACTTTGTGGTTCTGATTCCAATAAAACTGTAGGTCCCACAGTTTCCCTGGCATTGGGATTAATAAAATCCTTTTTGGAAACCCTACGTTTTGACCAGATAGTAACAATGACTAAACTCGTTCGTCTACACTCATTCACTCACATATTCGCCCATATCTCTACGATTGGTGTCTTAGAAATGAATACTGAAAATAGTGAATAATACATACTTATTATTTATGTTTATAACGTGTATGATGGTGAGAAAGATTGCGTATTTTTAGTGTGGATTAGAACTGATTGATTTTTTTTGCAGTAAAAAACAGATTTCAAACAAAAACAATACTAAATGTTTCTTCGGTTGCTTATAATAAGCCTTCTGGTATTAATGAGTCACTGACCGAAGCTAACCCATCGATTTGTTCATACATCAATGAGCTAACCATAACATACCACGCATAACACACTTACAATATATTTTTTAAAGTTGTAATTTGTTAAATGTTATTCATAATATTATTAACAACAGGCTAACGTGAAGCCTGAAACAATTCAAGAATATAACATTCTCTTATCAGCAACTAGTCAGTCAGTTGTATTGGAACTTTTTCTGATTTTATAAATATTTTAAAAATAAAAGGATATGAATTAAAATTAACTCCCATGCCAGATCAAGCATCAGCATAGTTATTTTTGAGTATTAATTATTTTGTCAGATATTAAATGTCCTATGCTTGTAATACGACATCGAGGTACATATTAAAGAGAATACAAAAAAAGCTTCATAAATATTTGAATGAGCCATTATGCATACTAGTAGTGACCCACCCTTACACGTACACTAGTAGTGACCCACCCTTACTCTGGTAGGTAATGACCCAACTCTGCACGTACAGTGTACGCGAATAACCTATGTTACAAGAGGTATCTTCTCTTATATAACACTTTCGCGTCTGTTCTGTAACATAAATTAACATTATGGCGAAGTCATTACCCTTTGGAAGGCTCAGTATAATGTACATGTGTTCAAAAAGTTCAGAAGTGCCCTCACACACACACACACACACACACACACACACACACACACACACACACACACACACACACACACACACACACACACACACACACACACACACACACACACACACACACACACACACACACACACACACACACACACACACACACACACACACACACACACACACACACACACACACACACACACACACACACACACACACACACACACACACACACACACACACACACACACACACACACACACACACACACACACACACACACACACACACACACACACACACACACACACACACACACACACACACACACACACACACACACACACACACACACACACACACACACACACACACACACACACACACACACACACACACACACACACACACACACACACACACACACACACACACACACACACACACACACACACACACACACACACACACACACACACACACACACACACACACACACACACACACACACACACACACACACACACACACACACACACACACACACACACACACACACACACACACACACACACACACACACACACACACACACACACACACACACACACACACACACACACACACACACACACACACACACACACACACACACACACACACACACACACACACACACACACACACACACACACACACACACACACACACACACACACACACACACACACACACACACACACACACACACACACACACACACACACACACACACACACACACACACACACACACACACACACACACACACACACACACACACACACACACACACACACACACACACACACACACACACACACACACACACACACACACACACACACACACACACACACACACACACACACACACACACACACACACACACACACACACACACACACACACACACACACACACACACACACACACACACACACACACACACACACACACACACACACACACACACACACACACACACACACACACACACACACACACACACACACACACACACACACACACACACACACACACACACACACACACACACACACACACACACACACACACACACACACACACACACACACACACACACACACACACACACACACACACACACACACACACACACACACACACACACACACACACACACACACACACACACACACACACACACACACACACACACACACACACACACACACACACACACACACACACACACACACACACACACACACACACACACACACACACACACACACACACACACACACACACACACACACACACACACACACACACACACACACACACACACACACACACACACACACACACACACACACACACACACACACACACACACACACACACACACACACACACACACACACACACACACACACACACACACACACACACACACACACACACACACACACACACACACACACACACACACACACACACACACACACACACACACACACACACACACACACACACACACACACACACACACACACACACACACACACACACACACACACACACACACACACACACACACACACACACACACACACACACACACACACACACACACACACACACACACACACACACACACACACACACGTATGATAAATTTTTCAGTTAATTCACTATGGTTTGTGTGAAAACTACAGCTACATAATGAACATGGGGTTGATACCGTGTCAGCGTTCATAAAAAAGACTACATCAAAGTTCCTCAAGAACTTACAGAACGACCCTTGGTGCTGTGTCATACCCTCTGGAAAAAAACAACAAGAAACAGAAGATTACAAGCTAGGTTGCGACAGGACATATTGTAGTTAGACTAGAATTCTTCTGGAAGAATTCCCAATAATTCAATGAAAATTATTTCTTTTGTATTGTAACTAGGAGTCTCTAATTGAGCGAGTCTACCAGATGAGTTAAATTTTCTTTGTCAGGTGTTCATCCGGAAAAGCTGTATTAAAAAAAACTTAAAAATAAAGCATTTGTCAGTAATTATTTTAACAGCTGATAATATAAAAATTCAAATAAAAATTGTGTATGGATAGGTTTGACTTTTTTAAACTTTAAATTATTGACTCTTCATAATAGAATAGAATATAATGTTTGAATGAAACTTAATATAAACGTTGAGTAGTAATGATGCATTTTATTTTGCATTCTTCTACATGGAAAAGTTTTCAATAACATCTAGGTTTTTTTGCTTTTAGGCCCAACATGGATAATTTTCAAATATTCTTCTATTGATTAAATATTATGTTTTTTTTTTTTTTTTAAATTAAATCTTCAACAAATGTTGATGAATTATAGTTAACTTCTATGTATTGAGTTTAACGCTTAATTTCCAAAGCTTAAAAACTACAAGGCGGTTCTGGTACGTGTAAAGCTCCCTGTATTGTTGAATATGTGCGACATATGGGGCCAGCAGCCTTAAAATAAGCTTATCAGAATAATTACTTAAAAAGCAATTTCCTGATTTTCAAAAAAATCTCGTGAAGTGATCAAGGGGGGTGGACAAGGGCACTGGACTGGTTAACGTGGGCTTTGACATGACGGAGACATTTTTTTGTCAGTCAAATCGCAGTTGATTCCATTCTCCGTGCGTAATCGATATTTCCGAGGCGGCACCTTGAGGACAAAGGCGGGATTGTTGTCACCTGCCAGAGTAGGGGAGACACTATCGCATGATGGAGGCATTGATACAGTTCAGTCGAAACGTTCTTAGAGGGTCGATTGAGGGCCACCCAAACTGTCGCTAAGTGGGGTCAAGCAACGTCTTTGAGCTTACTATGGAGTTGAAAGTAAGGCTCCGCCTAGACTGTCGCTGTCACAAGGACGCCGGCCAGTAAAAAGAGGGACCCTTGATTAACAAGACTGATTCGGCATCCACAGTTGGCAGTTAGTTAGTCAGGCTGAAGCAGACAGGACAGTTCATCACCACACTACAGTGTTGAATTCATAGATCGAATGATTGCTCTTAATTACGTGATATAGTAGGCTAAACTTCCATGTCCTTGTCAAAATTCATAACCAACATTTTTCATATTATTAACTCTAATGCAATTTAACACACACCATTCATCATACTTAGATTGACGATTTTATAGATTACAAAATACACTTTTAATTTCATAATAACAGTGTTTTATCACTATCATGTATCACAATAATGCCAATATCAGTGATAGATTTAACTGCAGAAAAAATATTCAGCAATCTTTAAATATACTAAAAGGTTTAGTACAAATATAATATTACAATAAATCATACAACAACATAATTAGGTTAGTTGCCACTATCTTCTTTTGTGTAACCATCACTATTCCACGGAAAGACTAAACCACATCCATTCCACCCCGAACAGAAGGAAGAATTAATTTCCCAATCCGCAGATTTGCAGTTCAAACAAATGCCAGTGATCCGACAGCGGACGGGTCGCGACAGGATTATGCGACATCTGCCGGCCAATCAATCTATTACTGGCCCTCCCGGTCGTTTTGGGGCAAATAGGGTGGCTTTTTAGCAGTGACAAAAGCGGTAGGTGTCGCGTGGTAAAAAATCGCGCCTAAATACTCACTCGAAAGCGCGCGTGCTTGGTGTCATCCCTGGAAAGGTCACGTGATCGCCACGTGGCCGACGAGTGGCAACTTGCCCACCCTTCTTCACCACAAACACGTGTTGATATCTCAGTTAGTACTTAGCTACTTACTCACAAATTCATGTCCACCACAAAATTAACAGATTGTAAATTGAGGCTTGAAGTCTTTTAAATAACTTTTAGTACGGTATGTATTGTCATAAGTGGAAAATATTTCACGGCCACTGTTGGAGACGGAAAGGGGCGAGAACAAAAAATGTAATTGACTATTGACTATCAAAGAGAAGTGTAGAAAAAGGCAAGAAAGTGTGCTTGGTATTTACTGAATACGAGTAAGCTTTATGCATAGTGGAACGGAAAAAACTAATAATCATATTATAGAAATATGGAATAAAATGGAAAAGGAACGGATCGATAAAAGACCTGTATTAAAACCCGAAGCTAAAAGTGAACATCGTGGAACATCTAAAGATATAGTCTAGGACTAGGGAGAGATGTTTTTTTTTAGACAGAGACTCTGCTTGTCACTAAAATTGTTTAATATGTAGCTAAAATAAATAATAGGATAGTTATATGTTGGAAAAAGCGTAGTAAGGATAAGGGGAAGAGGTGTGGAGGTTTAAGATTTGTGGATGATATGGCAGTGTTGGCGGAAATAAAGATGAGTTCAAAAGAATGGTGAAAGACCTCGACAGCACATATAAAAATATGGCAACGGGAGGGAAAAAACAAGAATATTTTTTATGGTGTAATAATAATAACAATAATAATAATACTGTACGTGTGTGGGTGGGTGGGTGGGTCAATAACACTGTACATGTGTGGGTGGGTGGGTGGGTCAATAGTACTGTACGTGTGTAGGTGGGTGGGTGGGTCAATAACACTGTACGTGTGTGGGTGGGCGGGTGGGCCCATAACACTGTACGTGTGTGGGTGGGCGGGTAGGTCAATAACACTGTACGTATGTGGGTGGATGGGTGGGTCAATACCTCTGTACGTGTGTGGGTGGGCGGGTGGGTCAATAACACTGTACGTGTGTGGGTGTGTGGGTGGGTCAATAATACTGTACGTGTGTGGGTGGATGGGTGGGTCAATAACACTGTACGTGTATGGGTGGGCGGGTGGGTCAGGAAAGACAAAAAACCCATAACAATGAAAGAAATCATAAAAATTTGGATCTATTTAGATACCTAGGAAGTTGGTCCACATGAGCTATGCATTGCACAACTTACGTCAAAACAGTAGTTCTAATGGCAAAAGAAGCATCTAATAAAGAGAGGAGATTATTGTTTAGGCTGCTGGAAAAACAGCTAGGAAAGAGTTTAATGAAATTTTACTTTTGGAGTGTGTGCTCTAAGAGACCCAAACATGGATATTGGGAATGAAAATATAAGGAGACTAGAGAAAATGGTAATGTGGAGGAGGAGGGATGGTGTAATATAAGAAGATAAAGTGATTAATGAGACAGTATTTAGAAGAGAAAGAGAGCAAAGACAAATAAGAGAGTTAAATATTTAAAAATTAGAAGATAATTTTTTTGGGCATAAAATAAGAAGAATTTTGAGTTGGCTATTGAAGGGAATGTGAAATAAATCAGGAAGAGAGGAAAAATAAGATGACAATTGATGGATGAATAAATAATGGAAGAGGGATACTTTGACATAAAGGAGGTGATGCAAAGAGAGGTGCATTGAAAACTCATATAGTTGTCAGGAGACAGACGTACCACTGACGATGTCGTGAGAAAGGCACACTTATTGCATGAAACTTTTTCTCCTGTGCTGATTGCAACTTAAATGTGACATAGCTGATCAAAAGAAGTGACAAAATTCATTATTTTTACTAAAGAATAATATAGTTTATTTGTAGAACAGTATAAAAGAACCTCGCTTACAATGGTTGTAATGAAATAATTTTACTGTCAGGGTATTAATAATAAATATTTGTTACACGTCTGCGATAAGTACATCGTAAAGAGAGGTATTTTTTAGCAAGGCTTAAAAGAAATTTCTAGGAAAATTGGAAATTTCCATCAAAAGGATAAAAACATCTCGTTGATAAAACACTAAAAAATTCCATAACACAATTAACGTAGGCCCTACACATGAATTTTATTTCGCAGATTTCATTTTAGTGAGGGCTTCTTAACCCTAATTTGCCTGGTAAATAAAATATACTTCGTTTATTATTTATTTTTAATCTTCTTTACGTATAAGTTATTTACATTACACGTTATTAAATGGATACAAAAATTAATATAAGAATCATCATTTTTACTAACTTGTTAAATGCTGGTCACTTAGGTAAGTGTTTCTAGTATCTCAATTTTTTCAGAATCAAAAGTTAGTTTAAATCAATAAAAACAATGATTAAAAACATTCAAACAAATGTCTTAAATAATCTTCCTTACTTTGCTGATTGCTACCTGGTCTTAATAAACTGCTGAGTAGTTTAAAGTACAGAAAACCCTCTTTGTGAACTTGAGACCTAGTAGAGTAAATCACCAAGAATTACTGAAGTGTAATAGCCTTTATGAATTTGAGACCGAGTAGAGTATATAGTGGACAATCACCATGAATTACTGAAGTGTAATAGCCTTTGTGAACTTAAGACCTAGTAGAGTAAATCACCATGAATTACTGAAGTGGATAGCCTTTATGAATTTGAGACCTAGTAGAGTATATAGTAGACAATCACCATGAATTACTGAAGTGTAATAGCCTTTGTGAATTTGAGACCTAGTAGAGTATATAGTGGACAATCACCATGAATTACTGAAGTGTAATATATAACCTCTTTCTGAACTTGAGATCTAGTAGAGTAGATGAGAGAAAGTCACCATGAATTACTGAAGTCTAATACATAACCTCTTTGTGAACTTGGTTATACATCTATACCGGTCCCAAGCCCGGCGTCTCATCATTCCCATAACCGATGAGGAGGAGGAGGGTTAGGACACCTTCCCACAGCTCTCAATGTGATCCCGATGCTGAGAGCACTCCTATCCCATTAATTCCTTATCCTTCCTAACCTCTCCAACCAAGCCAAGGCGGAACAGCATGGGCCGAGGGCTGAATGGCTGGTGGTAGACCAGTCTATACCATGCGGACTCTGGACACCTGCCGAAATCCAGTTTTAAATAGGCTTACCCTGGCATGCGGGGCTCTGTCGGGGCTAGACCATTATTTCCCTAGCTACTCGTGGGACTCCATATGGATCCAAATAAAACAAAACAAACAAAACCTTTACCTAAGGACCGCATTGAGTCCTTAGGCGATGAACCGAGCATGGAAGCAGAGGGCAGCCACACCGGCCAGCCCTTGTTTTCCATTGCTCGGGCCAAATCGACGTCGGGGGGGGACTCATCTCTCTCCGATTCTGAATCGAACTTGGCTGAGGACCGCCCAGAGTCCTCAGACAAGGACCTTGGCACGGGGAACGAAGGCAGCCAAGCTGGCCAGCCTGAAGTCCCCGGTGCTCGGGTCAGGGGTTCAGTGGGGGGGGGGCGTGTCGCTCTCCGACCCCGATAAAATCCTTCCTCGGGGCCCAGGCTCTGATCAGCTTGATCGGACTGCTGAGGCCCTGAATAGGATGAAGATAGCCAGGAAAAAGATTCCTGGCAATCAGAGGAAAAAACTCCTTAGGGAGAGACTTGCTCGGCAGGGTGTACAGTGGGACCCTGCTAAGTATCGTCCCCTGAAGAAAGCCTCTTCGGCGACTTCTAAGGCGGAGGGTGAGAGCTCCAAAGGTGGCGCCAAAAGCGCACGCCCGCAGAGCTCGACCTCTTCAACTGCGGAGACCAGGAGGGGAGCGACTCCTAAGGCGAGGGGTGACGGCCCTAAAGGTGGCGCTAAACGCGCACGCCCGCAGGGCTTGACCCCCTCTCCCTCGGAGGCTCAGAGGGATTTGAAGAGACAAAGGAAGGCCGAGGGAGGTTCCCAGGGAACCTCTTCTCAGACCTTCCTGGAAGCTCTAAAGTCCATCAAGGTGGCGGTTGTGCCACCTAATTATCCGGAGAGCAAGCTCACTGAAGAGCAAGGCAACCTCATCCAGACTGCTCTGGTTGAGTCGATATGCCTGCTGGACAGTGGTGAGCTCCCCTTGTTCACCAACTCCTACATGGAGAGAGGTGCTCTTATTGTCTCCGTCGAAAACGAGGAGACAAAAACATGGATCACGGCAACTGTTCCCTCTCTCAAACTGTGGGAGGGGGCTCAGTTCAGGATCGGTGACCGAAAGGACATCCTACGGGCTACCAAGGTGCTTTTTAAGACGCCTAAGCAGCTCGGAAAGATGGACGAGTCCAGAATTCTGAAGCTTGTTGATGAACAAAACAAGGAACTAAATGTGGGAGAATGGACCATCATCAGTCGAAAGGCCGATCCGGAAGGAGCAAAGACCTTCGTCTGCCTGGTGGATGACCACGTTCTCTCAGCCATTAAGGCCAGGAGCTATAAGTTGAGGTTGGGGCTCTGGCAGGTCTCGGTGGTCGTTTTGGCTAGGGACAATGCCAAGGGTGATTCAAGCCAACCTGCACCACAGTAGGGCTGCTTCGGCAGCCCTCTGTCAGTCTATGACTGCACACAACATCGACCTGGCCTTGATTCAAGAACCTTGGTTACACAAGGGCAGAATTGCAGGACTGGCCGATGCAAAAGGTAAGATAATTTCTTATTGTTCCACCAATAATGCTAGGACTTGTATCTTGGTACGCAATGGTATGGAAGTATTTCCTCTGTTTGATTTCTGTTCTAGGGACATCACGACAGTGAGAATTACACTGAGCACTGAGGAAGGGCATAGGGAGTTCATTGTCAGCTCTGTGTACCTTCCCTATGATGCTCAGGATCCACCTCCTTCCAGGGAACTTGAAGCCCTGGTGGAGAAACAATCCATTGGTGGGCGGCACCTTCTGGTCAGCTGCGATGCCAATGCACATCATGAAGCATGGGGATCATCTGACTCCAACAGGAGGGGTGAGTACCTATTAAACTTCATAGTAAATTATGACCTTTACATTTTAAATCGGGGCAACGAACCCACATTTCGTAACAGAATCAGAGCAGAAGTCATAGACCTGACCTTTTGCAATGCGGTCACTCTAGGCCTCATTGACAACTGGCGGGTCTCTGACGAACCCTCTCTTTCTGATCATCTGTACATTTGTTTTGATATCAAGGCTAAAATGTCAGCCCTTTCCTCTCCTCACCGTAATCCAAGGCGGACGGACTGGGAGTCCTATGCTACGGAACTCTCGGCAATTGCGGGACTGGGTCCCGGGGGGGGCAGAGTACGTATAAGGTCTGTCGTGGAATTAGAACAGGCGGCATCCTGTTTACAGGACGCGATCCTTGAAAGTTACCACGACAACTGTCCAATTTCAAACACACCGCCTAGATCAAAAATCGGGTGGTGGTCAAAATCCCTGGAAGCTAAGAAAAGGCGCGTTAGGATGCTTTTTAACCGCTCTAAGGTGGCCAACTGTCGGGAAGAGTATCGCCTAGCTCTGAACGACTACAATTCATCCATTCGTGATGCCAAGAAGGCTTCATGGCAAACCTTTTGTAGGGGCATTGACTCCATCAAAGAGGCAGCCAGAATCCAGAAAATCTTGGCTAGCGAACCTATCAACCCCATGGGCAGTCTTAGAACCAGCTCAGGGGAATTGACAACTTTACCTGGTGAAACGCTCAAGCTCCTTCTGGAGTGTCACTTCCCAGGGAATATCGTTGACGATGCTCTGGAAGTCTCTGGCCCTCGAGAGACTAGCCCTATACCTAGGGCAACTCGAGAGGACTGGAGGCAAGCTAGACGTATAGTCACCGTTTCCAAAGTTAAATGGGCAATCGACAAGTTCAGCCCATTTAAATCCCCAGGAGGCGATGGCGTCTTTCCTGCACTGTTGCAGAAGGGCCCACCGAACCTCCATTTTCTACTTTGCGAAATCTTCAGGGCGAGCCTTGCCCTCGGGTATATTCCTCAGTCTTGGAGGGTTAGCAAAGTAGTCTTCATTCCTAAGCGGGGTCGTGGCGACTACACAAACGCCAAATCCTTTAGGCCAATTAGTCTTTCCTCGTTTCTGGTGAAGACCATGGAGAGACTCGTTGAATCTCACATTCGAGAAGGGGCGCTTAAAGACTCCCCTTTACATCGAAATCAACATGCGTATCTCCCGGGGAAGTCTTGTGAGTCTGCCCTCCATTGTTTGGTCAGGCACCTTGAACATTCCCTGGAGAACAAAGAAATTGCTCTAGGAGCCTTTTTGGATATTGAGGGGGCATTCAACAACACCTCATATCAGTCAATTATTCGTGCGCTGGGACAACGTGGTGTAGAGCCTACCATCTGTAGGTGGGTCGACCACATGTTACGGGGCAGAAGAATTCAATCAACCCTACTAAGTGAGGTGGTGGAGATTTCTGCGAGCCGAGGATGCCCGCAGGGGGGAGTTCTGTCACCCCTCCTGTGGGACCTGGTGGTGGATGATCTCCTAGTCAGCCTCACGGATAAGGGTATTTTCATACAGGGCTATGCGGACGATCTTGTCCTACTGGTCCGTGGCAAGTACCAGGGCACTGTTACGGACATCATGAACGACAGTCTGGAAGCAGTGAACTCCTGGTGTGTACGAGAAGGGCTTGCAATAAACCCTTCCAAGACAGTAATAGTTCCCTTCACCAGGAAAAGGGTTCAGGGCTCCTTCAGAGGCCTGGCCCTTGGTGGAGTGTCTCTGCCTGTTTCATCGTCGGTTAAGTATCTGGGAGTAATCCTTGATCAGAAACTGACATGGAACTTGCATCTTGATAAAGTCATCCGCAGAGCTAAGTGGTCCTTTGTGACCACTAGGCGCTGTGTGGGCCCTACATGGGGCCTGGCACCCCATGTCTGCCACTGGCTTTACACAGCGGTCATCAGACCACAAATCACTTACGGGGCTTTGATCTGGTGGCCTAAGGTCAACCAGGTAACAGTCCGGGGTAGGCTTTCTAGCCTACAAAGACTTGCCTCCATGTGCATGACAGGGGCCTTTAGGTCGACCCCTTCTATTGCACTGGAGGTTCTTCTCAACCTGCCGCCCCTTGATCTCTTCATTATTGGGGAGGCTCGGGCGGCGGCTTATAGGCTTCAGCTGACTGGCCACTGGAGGGGGTCCTGCACAGGTCACTCCTCAGTGACCAATCTAGTAAATGACGAGATACTCTCAATGAAGTCTGACTTTGTTGGGACTAAGCTCCTTTTCGCTAGACCCTATACTGTGGACCTCAGGTCGAGGGAGTACTGGGACGGTGTTGGTAGCCCGGTTTCTTCTCACGACCGAGTTGTGTGGTTCACAGACGGGTCTAGAATGGGCAACAGAGCTGGATTTGGTGTCTATACTGGCAACCCTAGGACCAACGCTAGCGTGAGCCTGGGAGCGTATGGCACCGTCTTCCAAGCTGAAGTCACCGCAATCCTTCATTGTGCCGCCCAGGCGGTCGAGAGAGGGGTTTGTGGGAAATACATCCGCATCCTCTCAGACAGTCAGGCGGCCTTAGGGGCTCTGGACTCCTGGATGGTCTCGTCTGGTCTAGTCTGGGAATGCGTGGAGACCCTCAGTATCCTGGGATCAAGAAACCAGGTCTCGCTGGAATGGATCCCAGGACATAGGGGACTAGAAGGCAACGAGCGGGCCGATGCCTTGGCTAGGGAGGGGGCTCTCAAGCCCTTCACTGGTCCTGAGCCGGCCTGCGGCGTTTCGATTGCAGCTGCCAAAGCAGCAATTAAAAACTGGGTCAGCGCCAGACATCTGGAAAGATGGCGGCGGTTCCCAGGGCAAAGACTCGGCAAGGTTCTTGTCAAGAAGCCCTCCCAGAAGTTGACAACGTCACTTCTTGGACTAAACAAATCGCACGTTAGGCTGGTGGTGGGACTCATCACCGGCCACGGCAAATTCCGGAGGCATTTAAGAACGGTGGGACTCTTTGCGGAGGATCCCATCTGTCGCCTCTGTGGGGAGGACGAAGAGTCGGCAGAACACATTGTCCTGGAGTGTGAGGCTCTTGGTGCCAGAAGAAGGGCACTTTTTGAAGGCTCACCTCTGGGACAGTTGGAAATTACCAATCTAGTGAAGAAGCTCCTTGACTTGGTCAAGGGCAGCCAGCTTTACGACGATTAGGCACCGGGATTGGCACAAAAAGCCTCAGGCTTCGTTGCAAGGGTTGGCTGGACCAACTACATATCCCCTTTTAAACTAAAACTAAAACTAAAACTAAAATACATAACCTCTTTGTGAACTTGAGATCTAGTAGAGTAGATGGGGGACAATCACCATGAATTACTGAAGTGTAATAGCCTTTGTGAATTTGAGACCTAGTAGAGTATATAGTGGACAATCACCATGAATTACTGAAGTGTAATATATAACCTCTTTCTAAACTTGAGATCTAGTAGAGTAGATGAGAAGAAATCACCATGAATTACTGAAGTCTAATACATAACCTCTTTGTGAACTTGAGATCTAGTAGAGTAGATGGGGGACACTCACCATGAATTACTGAAGTGTAATATATAACCTCTTTGTGAACTTGAGATCTAGTAGAGTAGATGAGAGAAAATCACCATGAATTACTGAAGTCTAATACATAACCTCTTTGTGAACTTGAGATCTAGTAGAGTAGATGGGGGACAATCACCATGAATTACTGAAGTGTAATACATAACCTCTTTGTGAACTTGAGATCTAGTAGAGTAGATGGGGGACAATCACCATGAATTACTGAAGTGTAATATATAACCTCTTTGTGAACTTGAGATCTAGTAGGGTAGATGACAGAAAATCACCATGAATTACTGAAGTCTAATACATAACCTCTTTGTGAACTTGAGATCTAGTAGAGTAGATGGGGGACAATTACCATGAATTACTGAAGTGTAATATATAACCTCTTTGTAAACTTGAGATCTAGTAGAGTAGATGAGAGAAAATCACCATGAATTACTGAAGTCTAATACATAACCTCTTTGTGAACTTGAGATCTAGTAGAGTAGATGGGGGACAATCACCATGAATTACTGAAGTGTAATATATAACCTCTTTCTATACTCGAGATCTAGTAGAGTAGATGAGAGAAAATCACCATGAATTACTGAAGTCTAATACATAACCTCTTTGTGAACTTGAGATCTAGTAGAGTAGATGGGGGACAATCAACATGAATTACTGAAGTCTAATACATAACCTCTTTGTGAACTCGAGACCTAGTAGAGTATATAGTGGAAAATTACCATGAATTACTGAAGTGTAATAGCCTTTGTGAATTTGAGACCTAGTAGAGTATATAGTGGACAATCACCATAAATTACTGAAGTGTAATATATAACCTCTTTCTGAACTTGAGATCTAGTAGAGTAGATAAGAGAAAATCACCATGAATTACTGAAGTCTAATACATAATCTCTTTGTGAACTGAGATCTAGTAGACTAGATGGGGGACAATCACCATGAATTACTGAGGTGTAATATATAACCTCTTTCTGAACTTGAGATCTAGTAGAGTAGATGAGAGAAAATCACCATGAATTACTGAAGTCTAATACATAACCTCTTTGTGAACTTGAGACCTAGTAGAGTATATAGTGGACAATCACCATGAATTACTGAAGTGTAATATATAACCTCTTTCTGAACTTGAGATCTAGTAGAGTAGATGGGGGACACTCACCATGAATTACTGAGGTGTAATATATAACCTCTTTCTGAACTTGAGATCTAGTAGAGTAGATGAGACGAAAATCACCATGAATTACTGAAGTCTAATACATAACCTCTTTGTGAACTTGAGATCTAGTAGAGTAGATGGGGGACAATCACCATGAATTACTGAAGTGTAATATATAACTTCTTTGTGAACTTGAGATCTAGTAGAGTAGATGGGGGACAATCACCATGAATTACTGAAGTGTAATATATAACTTCTTTGTGAACTTGAGATCTGGTAGAGTAGATGGGGGACAATCACCATGAATTACTGAAGTGTAATATATAACTTCTTTGTGAACTTGAGATCTAGTAGAGTAGATGGGGGACAATCACCATGAATTACTGAAGTGTAATATATAACTTCTTTGTGAACTTGAGATCTGGTAGAGTAGATGGGGGACAATCACCATGAATTACTGAAGTGTAATATATAACTTCTTTGTGAACTTGAGACCTAGTAGAGTAGATGGGGGACAATACCATGAATTACTGAAGTCTAATACATAACCTCTTTGTTAACTTGAGACCTAGTCGAGTATATCGTGGACAATCACCATTAATTACTGAAATGTAATAACCTTTGTGAATTTGAGACCTAATAAAGTATATGGTGGACAATCACCATGAATTACTGAAGTGGAATAACCTTTGTGAACTTGAGACCTAGTAGAGTAAATTAACAAACCTCTATTTGAACTTGAGACCTAGTAGAGTAGATGCGGGACAATCACCATGAATTACTGAAGTCTAGTACATAACCTCTATTTGAACTTGAGACCTAGTAGAGTATATAGTGGACAATCACCATGAATTACTGAAGTCTAGTACATAACCTCTATTTGAACTTGAGACCTAGTAGAGTAGATGCGGGACAATCACCATGAATTACTGAAGTCTAGTACATAACCTCTATTTGAACTTGAGACCTAGTAGAGTATATAGTGGACAATCACCATTAATTACTGAAGTCTAGTACATAACCTCTATTTGAACTTGAGACCTAGTAGAGTAGATGCGGGACAATCACCATGAATTACTGAAGTCTAGTACATAACCTCTATTTGAACTTGAGACCTAGTAGAGTAGATGCGGGACAATCACCATGAATTACTGTAGTCTAGTACATAACCTCTATTTGAACTTGAGACCTAGTAGAGTATATAGTGGACAATCACCATGAATTACTGAAGTCTAATACATAACCTCTTTGTGAACTTGAGATCTAGTAGAGTAGATGGGGGACACTCACCATGAATTACTGAGGTGTAATATATAACCTCTTTCTGAACTTGAGATCTAGTAGAGTAGATGAGACGAAAATCACCATGAATTACTGAAGTCTAATACATAACCTCTTTGTGAACTTGAGATCTAGTAGAGTAGATGGGGGACAATCACCATGAATTACTGAAGTGTAATATATAACTTCTTTGTGAACTTGAGATCTGGTAGAGTAGATGGGGGACAATCACCATGAATTACTGAAGTGTAATATATAACTTCTTTGTGAACTTGAGATCTGGTAGAGTAGATGGGGGACAATCACCATGAATTACTGAAGTGTAATATATAACTTCTTTGTGAACTTGAGATCTGGTAGAGTAGATGGGGGACAATCACCATGAATTACTGAAGTGTAATATATAACTTCTTTGTGAACTTGAGACCTAGTCGAGTATATGGTGGACAATCACCATTAATTACTGAAATGTAATAACCTTTGTGAATTTGAGACCTAATAAAGTATATGGTGGACAATCACCATGAATTACTGAAGTGGAATAACCTTTGTGAACTTGAGACCTAGTAGAGTAAATTAATAAACCTCTATTTGAACTTGAGACCTAGTAGAGTAGATGCGGGACAATCACCATGAATTACTGAAGTCTAGTACATAACCTCTATTTGAACTTGAGACCTAGTAGAGTATATAGTGGACAATCACCATGAATTACTGAAGTCTAGTACATAACCTATATTTGAACTTGAGACCTAGTAGAGTTGATGCGGGACAATCACCATTAATTACTGAAGTCTAGTACATAACCTCTATTTGAACTTGAGACCTAGTAGAGTAGATGCGGAACAATCACCATGAATTACTGAAGTCTAGTACATAACCTCTATTTGAACTTGAGACCTAGTAGAGTAGATGCGGGACAATCACCATGAATTACTGAAGTCTAATACATAACCTCTATTTGAACTTGAGACCTAGTAGAGTATATAGTGGACAATCACCATGAATTACTGAAGTCTAGTACATAACCTTTATTTGAACTTGAGACCTAGTAGAGTATATAGTGGACAATCACCATGAATTACTGAAGTCTAGTACATAACCTCTATTTGAACTTGAGACCTAGTAGAGTATATAGTGGACAATCACCATGAATTACTGAAGTCTAGTACATAACCTCTATTTGAACTTGAGACCTAGTAGAGTATATAGTGGACAATCACCATGAATTACTGAAGTCTAGTACATAACCTCTATTTGAACTTGAGACCTAGTAGAGTAGATGCGGGACAATCACCATGAATTACTGAAGTCTAATACATAACCTCTATTTGAACTTTAGACCTAGTAGAGTATATAGTGGACAATCACCATGAATTACTGAAATATAGTACATAACTTATTTGTGAACTTGAGATCTAGTAGAGTAGATCGGGGACAATTACTATGAATTACTGAAGTCTAGAACATAACCTCTTTGTGAACTTGTACCTATTAGAGTAGATGGGGGACAATCACAATGAATTACTGAAGTGTAATAACCTTTGTGAACTTGAGACCTAGTAGAGTAGATGGGGGACAATCTCCATGAATTACTGAAGTGTAATATATAACCTCTTTGTGAACTTGTACCTATTAGAGTATATGGGGGACAATCACCATGAATTACTGAAGTCTAGAACATAACCTCTTTGTGAACTTGTACCTATTAGAGTAGATGGGGGATAATCACCATGAATTACTGAAGTCTAGAACATAACCTCTTTGTGAATTTGTACCTATTAGAGTAGATGGGGGACAATCACCATGAATTACTGAAGTCTAGAACATAACCTCTTTGTGAACTTGTACCTATTAGAGTAGATGGGGGACAATCCTCATGAATTACTGAAGTGTAATATATAACCTCTTTCTGAACTTGAGATCTAGTAGAGTAGATGAGAGAAAATCACCATGAATTACTGAAGTATAGAACATAACCTCTTTGTGAACTTGTACCTATTAGAGTAGTAGGGGACAATCACCATGAATTACTGAAGTGTAATATATAACCTCTTTGTGAACTTGAGACCTAGTATAGTAGATGGGGGACAATCACCGTGAATTACTGAAGTGTAATATATAACCTCTTTGTGAACTTGTACCTATTAGAGTAGATGGGGGACAATCACCATGAATTACTGAAGTGTAATAACCTTTGTGAACTTGAGACCTAGTAGAGTAGATGGGCGACAATCACCGTGAATTACTGAAGTGTAATATATAACCTCTTTGTGAACTGAGATTTAGTAGAGTATATGGGGGACAATCACCATGAATTACTGAAGTTTTATAACCTTTGTGAACTTGAGACCTAGTAGAGTAGACGGGGGACAATCACCATGAATTACTGAAGTGTAATATATAACCTCTTTCTGAACTTGAGATCTAGTAGAGTAGATGAGAGAAAATCACCATGAATTACTGAAGTCTAATACATAACCTCTTTGTGAACTTGAGATCTAGTAGAGTAGATAAGAGAAAATGACCATGAATTACTGAGGTGTAATAGCCTTTATGAATTTGAGACCTAGTAGAGTATATAGTGGACAATCACCATGAATTACTGAAGTGTAATATATAACCCCTTTCTGAACTTGAGATCTAGTAGAGTAGATGAGAGAAAGTCACCATGAATTACTGAAGTCTAATACATAACCTCTTTGTGAACTTGAGATCTAGTAGAGTAGATGGGGGACAATCACCATGAATTACTGAAGTGTAATAGCCTTTGTGAATTTGAGACCTAGTAGAGTATATAGTGGACAATCACCATGAATTACTGAAGTGTAATATATAACCTCTTTCTAAACTTGAGATCTAGTAGAGTAGATGAGAAGAAATCACCATGAATTACTGAAGTCTAATACATAACCTCTTTGTGAACTTGAGATCTAGTAGAGTAGATGGGGGACACTCACCATGAATTACTGAAGTGTAATATATAACCTCTTTGTGAACTTGAGATCTAGTAGAGTAGATGAGAGAAAATCACCATGAATTACTGAAGTCTAATACATAACCTCTTTGTGAACTTGAGATCTAGTAGAGTAGATGGGGGACAATCACCATGAATTACTGAAGTGTAATACATAACCTCTTTGTGAACTTGAGATCTAGTAGAGTAGATGGGGGACAATCACCATGAATTACTGAAGTGTAATATATAACCTCTTTGTGAACTTGAGATCTAGTAGGGTAGATGACAGAAAATCACCATGAATTACTGAAGTCTAATACATAACCTCTTTGTGAACTTGAGATCTAGTAGAGTAGATGGGGGACAATTACCATGAATTACTGAAGTGTAATATATAACCTCTTTGTGAACTTGAGATCTAGTAGAGTAGATGAGAGAAAATCACCATGAATTACTGAAGTCTAATACATAACCTCTTTGTGAACTTGAGACCTAGTAGAGTATATAGTGGACAATCACCATGAATTACTGAAGTGTAATATATAACCTCTTTCTGAACTTGAGATCTAGTAGAGTAGATGGGGGACACTCACCATGAATTACTGAGGTGTAATATATAACCTCTTTCTGAACTTGAGATCTAGTAGAGTAGATGAGACGAAAATCACCATGAATTACTGAAGTCTAATACATAACCTCTTTGTGAACTTGAGATCTAGTAGAGTAGATGGGGGACAATCACCATGAATTACTGAAGTGTAATATATAACTTCTTTGTGAACTTGAGATCTAGTAGAGTAGATGGGGGACAATCACCATGAATTACTGAAGTGTAATATATAACTTCTTTGTGAACTTGAGATCTGGTAGAGTAGATGGGGGACAATCACCATGAATTACTGAAGTGTAATATATAACTTCTTTGTGAACTTGAGATCTAGTAGAGTAGATGGGGGACAATCACCATGAATTACTGAAGTGTAATATATAACTTCTTTGTGAACTTGAGATCTGGTAGAGTAGATGGGGGACAATCACCATGAATTACTGAAGTGTAATATATAACTTCTTTGTGAACTTGAGACCTAGTAGAGTAGATGGGGGACAATACCATGAATTACTGAAGTCTAATACATAACCTCTTTGTTAACTTGAGACCTAGTCGAGTATATCGTGGACAATCACCATTAATTACTGAAATGTAATAACCTTTGTGAATTTGAGACCTAATAAAGTATATGGTGGACAATCACCATGAATTACTGAAGTGGAATAACCTTTGTGAACTTGAGACCTAGTAGAGTAAATTAATAAACCTCTATTTGAACTTGAGACCTAATAGAGTAGATGCGGGACAATCACCATGAATTACTGAAGTCTAGTACATAACCTCTATTTGAACTTGAGACCTAGTAGAGTATATAGTGGACAATCACCATGAATTACTGAAGTCTAGTACATAACCTCTATTTGAACTTGAGACCTAGTAGAGTAGATGCGGGACAATCACCATGAATTACTGAAGTCTAGTACATAACCTCTATTTGAACTTGAGACCTAGTAGAGTATATAGTGGACAATCACCATTAATTACTGAAGTCTAGTACATAACCTCTATTTGAACTTGAGACCTAGTAGAGTAGATGCGGGACAATCACCATGAATTACTGAAGTCTAGTACATAACCTCTATTTGAACTTGAGACCTAGTAGAGTAGATGCAAGACAATCACCATGAATTACTGTAGTCTAGTACATAACCTCTATTTGAACTTGAGACCTAGTAGAGTATATAGTGGACAATCACCATGAATTACTGAAGTCTAATACATAACCTCTTTGTGAACTTGAGATCTAGTAGAGTAGATGGGGGACACTCACCATGAATTACTGAGGTGTAATATATAACCTCTTTCTGAACTTGAGATCTAGTAGAGTAGATGAGACGAAAATCACCATGAATTACTGAAGTCTAATACATAACCTCTTTGTGAACTTGAGATCTAGTAGAGTAGATGGGGGACAATCACCATGAATTACTGAAGTGTAATATATAACTTCTTTGTGAACTTGAGATCTGGTAGAGTAGATGGGGGACAATCACCATGAATTACTGAAGTGTAATATATAACTTCTTTGTGAACTTGAGATCTGGTAGAGTAGATGGGGGACAATCACCATGAATTACTGAAGTGTAATATATAACTTCTTTGTGAACTTGAGATCTGGTAGAGTAGATGGGGGACAATCACCATGAATTACTGAAGTGTAATATATAACTTCTTTGTGAACTTGAGACCTAGTCGAGTATATGGTGGACAATCACCATTAATTACTGAAATGTAATAACCTTTGTGAATTTGAGACCTAATAAAGTATATGGTGGACAATCACCATGAATTACTGAAGTGGAATAACCTTTGTGAACTTGAGACCTAGTAGAGTAAATTAATAAACCTCTATTTGAACTTGAGACCTAGTAGAGTAGATGCGGGACAATCACCATGAATTACTGAAGTCTAGTACATAACCTCTATTTGAACTTGAGACCTAGTAGAGTATATAGTGGACAATCACCATGAATTACTGAAGTCTAGTACATAACCTATATTTGAACTTGAGACCTAGTAGAGTTGATGCGGGACAATCACCATTAATTACTGAAGTCTAGTACATAACCTCTATTTGAACTTGAGACCTAGTAGAGTAGATGCGGGACAATCACCATGAATTACTGAAGTCTAGTACATAACCTCTATTTGAACTTGAGACCTAGTAGAGTAGATGCGGGACAATCACCATGAATTACTGAAGTCTAATACATAACCTCTATTTGAACTTGAGACCTAGTAGAGTATATAGTGGACAATCACCATGAATTACTGAAGTCTAGTACATAACCTTTATTTGAACTTGAGACCTAGTAGAGTATATAGTGGACAATCACCATGAATTACTGAAGTCTAGTACATAACCTCTATTTGAACTTGAGACCTAGTAGAGTATATAGTGGACAATCACCATGAATTACTGAAGTCTAGTACATAACCTCTATTTGAACTTGAGACCTAGTAGAGTATATAGTGGACAATCACCATGAATTACTGAAGTCTAGTACATAACCTCTATTTGAACTTGAGACCTAGTAGAGTAGATGCGGGACAATCACCATGAATTACTGAAGTCTAATACATAACCTCTATTTGAACTTTAGACCTAGTAGAGTATATAGTGGACAATCACCATGAATTACTGAAATATAGTACATAACTTATTTGTGAACTTGAGATCTAGTAGAGTAGATCGGGGACAATTACTATGAATTACTGAAGTCTAGAACATAACCTCTTTGTGAACTTGTACCTATTAGAGTAGATGGGGGACAATCACAATGAATTACTGAAGTGTAATAACCTTTGTGAACTTGAGACCTAGTAGAGTAGATGGGGGACAATCTCCATGAATTACTGAAGTGTAATATATAACCTCTTTGTGAACTTGTACCTATTAGAGTATATGGGGGACAATCACCATGAATTACTGAAGTCTAGAACATAACCTCTTTGTGAACTTGTACCTATTAGAGTAGATGGGGGATAATCACCATGAATTACTGAAGTCTAGAACATAACCTCTTTGTGAATTTGTACCTATTAGAGTAGATGGGGGACAATCACCATGAATTACTGAAGTCTAGAACATAACCTCTTTGTGAACTTGTACCTATTAGAGTAGATGGGGGACAATCCTCATGAATTACTGAAGTGTAATATATAACCTCTTTCTGAACTTGAGATCTAGTAGAGTAGATGAGAGAAAATCACCATGAATTACTGAAGTATAGAACATAACCTCTTTGTGAACTTGTACCTATTAGAGTAGTAGGGGACAATCACCATGAATTACTGAAGTGTAATATATAACCTCTTTGTGAACTTGAGACCTAGTATAGTAGATGGGGGACAATCACCGTGAATTACTGAAGTGTAATATATAACCTCTTTGTGAACTTGTACCTATTAGAGTAGATGGGGGACAATCACCATGAATTACTGAAGTGTAATAACCTTTGTGAACTTGAGACCTAGTAGAGTAGATGGGCGACAATCACCGTGAATTATTGAAGTGTAATATATAACCTCTTTGTGAACTGAGATTTAGTAGAGTATATGGGGGACAATCACCATGAATTACTGAAGTTTTATAACCTTTGTGAACTTGAGACCTAGTAGAGTAGACGGGGGACAATCACCATGAATTACCGAAGTGTTATATAAGTTTTTGAACTTTCTGAAGCTCTTTTTGAACTTGTTACCTAGTAGAGTAGATAGGGGACAATCACCATGAATTACTGAAGTCTAGTACATAACTGATTTGTGAACTTGAGATCTAGTAGAATAGATGGGGGACAATCACCATGAATTACTAAAGTCTAGAACATAACTTATTTGTGAACTTGAGATCTAGTAGAGTAGATGGGCGACAATAACCATGAATTAATAAAGTCTAGAACATAACTTATTTGTGAACTTGAGATCTAGTAGAATAGATGGGCGACAATCACCATGAATTACTAAAGTCTAGAACATAACCTCTTTATAAACTTGATACCTATTAGAGTAGATTGGGGACAATCACCATGAATTACTGAAGTCAAATACATAACCTCTTTGTGAACTTGAGATCTAGTAGAGTAGATGGGGGACACTCACCATGAATTACTGAGGTGTAATATATAACCTCTTTCTGAACTTGAGATCTAGTAGAGTAGATGAGACGAAAATCACCATGAATTACTGAAGTCTAATACATAACCTCTTTGTGAACTTGAAATCTAGTAGAGTAGATGGGGGACAATCACCATGAATTACTGAAGCGTAATATATAACTTCTTTGTGAACTTGAGATCTGGTAGAGTAGATGGGGGACAATCACCATGAATTACTGAAGTGTAATATATAACTTCTTTGTGAACTTGAGATCTGATAGAGTAGATGGGGGACAATCACCATGAATTACTGAAGTGTAATATATAACTTCTTTGTGAACTTGAGATCTGGTAGAGTAGATGGGGGACAATCACCATGAATTACTGAAGGGTAATATATAACTTCTTTGTGAACTTGAGACCTAGTAGAGTAGATGGGGGACAATACCATGAATTACTGAAGTCTAATACATAACCTCTTTGTTAACTTGAGACCTAGTCGAGTATATGGTGGACAATCACCATTAATTACTGAAATGTAATAACCTTTGTGAATTTGAGACCTAATAAAGTATATGGTGGACAATCACCATTAATTACTGAAGTGGAATAACCTTTGTGAACTTGAGACCTAGTAGAGTAAATTAATAAACCTCTATTTGAACTTGAGACCTAGTAGAGTAGATGCGGGACAATCACCATGAATTACTGAAGTCTAGTACATAACCTCTATTTGAACTTGAGACCTAGTAGAGTATATAGTGGACAATCACCTTGAATTACTGAAGTCTAGTACATAACCTCTATTTGAACTTGAGACCTAGTAGAGTTGATGCGGGACAATCACCATGAATTACTGAAGTCTAGTACATAACCTCTATTTGAACTTGAGACCTAGTAGAGTATATAGTGGACAATCACCATGAATTACTGAAGTCTAGTACATAACCTCTATTTGAACTTGAGACCTAGTAGAGTAGATGCGGGACAATCACCATGAATTACTGAAGTCTAGTACATAACCTCTATTTGAACTTGAGACCTAGTAGAGTAGATGCGGGACAATCACCATGAATTACTGAAGTCTAGTACATAACCTCTATTTGAACTTGAGACCCTGTAGAGTATATAGTGGACAATCACCATGAATTACTGAAGTCTAGTACATAACCTCTATTTGAACTTGAGACCTAGTAGAGTAGATGCGGGACAATCACCATGAATTACTGAAGTCTAGTACATAACCTCTATTTGAACTTGAGACCTAGTAGAGTAGATGCGGGACAATCACCATGAATTACTGAAGTCTAGTACATAACCTCTATTTAAACTTGAGACCTAGTAGAGTAGATGCGGGACAATCACCATGAATTACTGAAGTCTAATACATAACCTCTATTTGAACTTGAGACCTAGTAGAGTATATAGTGGACAATCACCATGAATTACTGAAGTCTAGTACATAACCTCTATTTGAACTTGAGACCTAGTAGAGTATATAGTGGACAATCACCATGAATTACTGAAGTCTAGTACATAACCTCTATTTGAACTTGAGACCTAGTAGAGTATATAGTGGACAATCACCATGAATTACTGAAGTCTAGTACATAACCTCTATTTGAACTTGAGACCTAGTAGAGTAGATGCGGGACAATCACCATGAATTACTGAAGTCTAATACATAACCTCTATTTGAACTTGAGACCTAGTAGAGTATATAGTGGACAATCACCATGAATTACTGAAATATAGTACATAACTTATTTGTGAACTTGAGATCTAGTAGTGTAGATCGGGGACAATTACTATGAATTACTGAAGTCTAGAACATAACCTCTTTGTGAACTTGTACCTATTAGAGTAGATGGGGGACAATCACAATGAATTACTGAAGTGTAATAACCTTTGTGAACTTGAGACCTAGTAGAGTAGATGGGGGACAATCTCCATGAATTACTGAAGTGTAATATATAACCTCTTTGTGAACTTGTACCTATTAGAGTATATGGGGGACAATCACCATGAATTACTGAAGTCTAGAACATAACCTCTTTGTGAACTTGTACCTATTAGAGTAGATGGGGGATAATCACCATGAATTACTGAAGTCTAGAACATAACCTCTTTGTGAATTTGTACCTATTAGAGTAGATGGGGGACAATCACCATGAATGACTGAAGTCTAGAACATAACCTCTTTGTGAACTTGTACCTATTAGAGTAGATGGGGGACAATCCTCATGAATTACTGAAGTGTAATATATAACCTCTTTGTGAACTTGTACCTATTAGAGTAGATGGGGGACAATCACCATGAATTACTGAAGTATAGAACATAACCTCTTTGTGAACTTGTACCTATTAGAGTAGTAGGGGACAATCACCATGAATTACTGAAGTGTAATATATAACCTCTTTGTGAACTTGAGACCTAGTATAGTAGATGGGGGACAATCACCGTGAATTACTGAAGTGTAATATATAACCTCTTTGTGAACTTGTACCTATTAGAGTAGATGGGGGACAATCACCATGAATTACTGAAGCGTAATATATAACTTCTTTGTGAACTTGAGATCTGGTAGAGTAGATGGGGGACAATCACCATGAATTACTGAAGTGTAATATATAACTTCTTTGTGAACTTGAGATCTGATAGAGTAGATGGGGGACAATCACCATGAATTACTGAAGTGTAATATATAACTTCTTTGTGAACTTGAGATCTGGTAGAGTAGATGGGGGACAATCACCATGAATTACTGAAGGGTAATATATAACTTCTTTGTGAACTTGAGACCTAGTAGAGTAGATGGGGGACAATACCATGAATTACTGAAGTCTAATATATAACCTCTTTGTTAACTGAGATTTAGTAGAGTAGATGGGACAATCACCATGAATTACTGAGGTTTATGACCTTTGTGAACTTGAGACATAGTAGAGTATATATGGGACAATCACCATGAATTACTGAAGTCTGTACATAACCTCTATTTGAACTTGAGACCTAGTAGAGTAATGTGGACAATCACCATGAATTACTGAAGTCTGAACATAACCTCTATTTGAACTTGAGACCTAGTAGAGATATGGGGACAATCACCATGAATTACTGAAGTCTAGTAACATAACCTCTTTTGAACTTGGATACCTATTAGAGTAGATGCGGGACAATCAACCATGAATTACTGAAGTCTATACATAACTCTATTTGAACTTGAGACCTAGTAGAGTAATGTGGGACAATCACCATGAATTACTGAAAGTTAGAACATAACCTTTTGTGAACTTGATACTATTACAGTAGATTCGGGGACAATTACCATGAATTACTGAAGTCTAGAACATAACCTCTTTGTGAACTTGTACCTATTAGAGTAGATGGGGGACAATCACAATGAATTACTGAAGTGTAATAACCTTTGTGAACTTGAGACCTAGTAGAGTAGATGGGGGACAATCTCCATGAATTACTGAAGTGTAATATATAACCTCTTTGTGAACTTGTACCTATTAGAGTATATGGGGGACAATCACCATGAATTACTGAAGTCTAGAACATAACCTCTTTGTGAACTTGTACCTATTAGAGTAGATGGGGGATAATCACCATGAATTACTGAAGTCTAGAACATAACCTCTTTGTGAATTTGTACCTATTAGAGTAGATGGGGGACAATCACCATGAATTACTGAAGTCTAGAACATAACCTCTTTGTGAACTTGTACCTATTAGAGTAGATGGGGGACAATCCTCATGAATTACTGAAGTGTAATATATAACCTCTTTGTGAACTTGTACCTATTAGAGTAGATGGGGGACAATCACCATGAATTACTGAAGTATAGAACATAACCTCTTTGTGAACTTGTACCTATTAGAGTAGTAGGGGACAATCACCATGAATTACTGAAGTGTAATATATAACCTCTTTGTGAACTTGAGACCTAGTATAGTAGATGGGGGACAATCACCGTGAATTACTGAAGTGTAATATATAACCTCTTTGTGAACTTGTACCTATTAGAGTAGATGGGGGACAATCACCATTAATTACTGAAGTGTAATAACCTTTGTGAACTTGAGACCTAGTAGAGTAGATGGGCGACAATCACCGTGAATTACTGATGTGTAATATATAACCTCTTTGTGAACTTGTACCTATTAGAGTAGATGGGGGACAATCACCATGAATTACTGAAGTGTAATAACCTTTGTGAACTTGAGACCTAGTAGAGTAGATGGGGAACAATCACCGTTGGTAACTCAAGCTTAAAACATAACATCTTAGTGATTTTTTAGACCTAGAAATGTAAATGGTGGGCAATAGGTTAACATTAACTGAAATTAAAAACATAATCTGTTTGTGAACAATGAGAGTTAGGCTAGTAAGATTAGTTGGAGGGAAATCACCATGGCTAACTGAAGTTTACGGTTTGGGCATATTCACAAAAAGCCAGGAAAATTGATGGTGTGCAAATGGAATGGTTGATATCTTATGAAAGTCCGTTAAATAAGAACTGTTGTCTATTTAACATAAATAAATAACTAAATGCGTGTTTTGTAATATTATAATTGAGACTTACGTAAAAGGTGTTCATATTAACACGCTATCCTAGAACTATTTTAGAATCAACATTAATGCATGATTCATTGTGGTACATAATATTGCTGAATCTCACTGACTATAGTAAGGTATTTGAAGATTCTATAGATACCACTATATTGATGTATTTGTATGGATTCTGAAAACAATAGTTTTGCTCAGAAATCTTTAAAGTCGTCAAAAAATCTGTCATCACAGTCTAATTTTAACTTTATTGGTTCATTTTTTTCAGTTTTTGATGGCCGTCTTGAGATTTGAGGAGTAAAAGATGCTTGGACTTTTCTATTTAGCAATGCTAACCAATCTGTTGATCTGAACCAATTGTGTTGTTTAATGTCTTCTACACCATTCCTCAGATTTCCAAATCTTTTTGTCAAATCCCCTTGTAAAATTTTTTTTACCAAGTCTTTCAAATCTTTGCTGAAGTAATCTGGCATGATGTATTTTCCAGCAGTTATCTTTTCGTAAATTTTCATTGTGTTTTTGCCATAGAAAGGAGTCCTTCCTGTTGTAAGTTCGTACGTGAGGATCCCTATAGCCCACCAATCGACAGGCTTCCCATAGCCCTTGTTCATGATTACTTCAGGGGCAAGGTATTCCGGAGTTCCACATAAGGTATATGTTCTTTGAGCTGATGTTAATCGTTTGCAAAAACCAAAATCTATCAACTTGACGTACCCAGTGTGATCCATTAATATATTCTCCGGTTTTACGTCCCTGTGGACTAAGTCCAAAAAATGAAGGTACTCTAGTGCAATTATGATCTGTCCTGTTATGAACTTAGCTTTTTCCTCGTCGAATCTGTCATTTTTTTTTAGGATAAAAAATAAATCTCCCCCAGAAAGGTATGGCATTATCATGTAAATATAACATTTGTCATTGAAGAAAAAATCCATGTGCAATGTCATCGGACAGTTTATGCATTGTAAAATCCTTTTCTCACCCTTTATATTATTGACCATTTTATCCTTAACAATTTTGGCCTTTTCCACGGCCTTCATGGCGTATTGAGTGTCGGTACCCTTGTGTTTCACCAAGATGACCGTGCCGAATGTACCTGATCCCACATAACTCAACATCTCAAAATCAGATAGGGTCTCCTCATGTTGAAACGGCCGATCCCAAAACTCATTGAAACGATGTTTTTGGATTGTTGCATGAATGCGGAATAATTTTTGATGTTTAAAGGTCCAAACTATTGGAAGTTTACTACTGTCAAATCTACACCACTCATGTATAATTAATTGTTCTAAACAAATTCAAAAAAACCGTTTATATTTTGACCATATTGTTGAGGTTATAAAATTATGCTTGTTTATTTTAATCATATGATTTTTATTTGATAGTATGTTTAAATGTTTATCGTTTTACGTGCTTGTATACGCTGCAATTGACTTTAAAAACAATAATAATATATATCGTATTATATTTTAATTTTCTTGTTTTTAATTGCTTGAAGTACTTTTTTTAGAGTAAGCGCTAAAAGTGGGACAAAAGTGATGAGGGAAAAGAAGGATGAGTGCTGTTTGAGGGGCTGCGGCTGCGGTATCTATATAAGACGAGGGGCGTGAGACCACTGGAGAAGCTACTGGAGCGAGAACTCTTTATAAAAAAGCTTCCGGTTCTTCGGATACCAAACGGAAACTGTAAGGCGTAATCATAAACAATTTTTTGCCAGGTATGGAAGATTTGCTTTCTTTTTAAATTTCAACAGGATTCTCCTCTAAGTACCTCAAGTCATAGAACCATTCGTCATAGGTTAGAATCTTTTAATTCTACATACAATATGTACTACATACTATGCAGTTCACATTTAAGGAACATAATGATCATAAAAACCGTTCATCAAGATGTTCAGGTAGATGGTTAGACATTGCCTTTTGGCAATATAATTGTTGCTTCTAGGTCGAACAAGAATAAAGCTATATCATATTGTCTTATACTTAACAGTCTTTCCGAGCAAATGGTTGAAAATACATTGTTTTAGTCTACAAGCAGCTAGGAAATCGTACCAGCAACTTTTTGAATCAACTATGAATCTATACAAGCATCTTCATATCGACGTATACAACACTTACTCCAAAAAAGATCAGCCGAACGTTACCGGTGTGGCAATAAGCCAACTTATTACTACTTATACTACTTACTACTTATATTACTACTGAATACTACTTACCACTACCAGAAAAATTAGTTCACTAGTTATTGTTAAAATTATTCTTCTACTGTGTAGCATTTTTTACTACTTCTTTTATTTTCCCCTTGTTACAGATGAAATAGTAAATGTTATGATTGGACACTGTTTTTTGTATATTTATTTTTTTCATCCCGTACGGATTTAACTAAACTGACCGAGCATGTTCCAAATTGTTAGTCTATTAAAATTAACTTGGGAAATATCACCACACAACAATAAGATGACACTCACATATTGTCATATTGCTTGACACTACAACTAGTCTGTCACTAGACAGAAACTGTGAGTACATTCAACCGACAGACAGATAGTGTTGATCTAGACTGCCTGTACGGCTCATTGACTCGGAGCCATGGAAAATGTTATGGAAGGGAGGCTAGATGGACCCGCACAGGCCTGACGGCCCCCGATAGTCATGATGTTGACCTGAGGGAAGAGGAGGGCAATGAGCTGTTCCCCTCTACAGCTGCATCATCTGCATCTTCAATTCTATGTTGAAGCAAAGTTGATGAGTGATTTCAAATACCACATGACTAATGATCCATTTGGGGGGCCTAGAGGAAAGTTTATTTAAAAACATAAATATGATTATTGTATTGATTATTGTTATATATTTTTTTGTTAAATGTTTTTCTGTTTTCGGACATAGTCTTTTACAACTAATATTAATTTATTGTTACGATCCAACAGGGTCCGAAAAAAATGAGGCGATTCCACTTCCCGCCACCAACTGTTCTTTTATTTATACGTTCTAAATAACTAAAGTACACATTTTTGTGTAGGAATCTTTAAAGGGGGGGGGGGAGTGAAACTGAATCTTATAGTCGACCGTCAAGAGCAGGAAAATAGATAAAACTGTTGTATAAAATGTGCTATCGCTGCTATTGTAGTCATAACAATTGATAAGTCACTAATCGATTTTAACTATTTGAATCTGAACGTTTTTAAATAATCGAGAATCTGAATTCCTAACCACTTAACCGCAAATAGTAGAGTAAGAAAATTCTTATAAAATTACTTTCTTCTTCTTTAAACTTAAACAACGTGTTATAAAATATTAAATTTTTTAACTTAAAATCTAACATGAAGTTTTAATTCCTTTGTAGAAAAAAAAAAAAAAAAAAATGACAGTGTCATTTAAAAGATTTCGTGAATAATTTGGTTAATGAATTATTAACGTTCTCAGAGAGAATATATTAAAGATGGATGACAATCCTCTATTAGTTAAGTAGAATAACTCCTTCATTAAAATTAAATCTTGAAACTAACCTGTTAAAGCGTCGCGATATTACGTTACCAACTAAGACAGACAAACTGTAGTCTTGAAATTCCTGTGTGGCGGGGGGGGTTTTGCTACGAATCCGCGACACAGGGGGCCTCTTACCTGGCTGAGGTTTGTCATAAATAATTTTTTGCTAGGGTGCGACCAGGAGCGCCTCCGAAAAGGGGGGGGAGCCTCCTGTGTCGCACCTAAAACACCTGTAACTCTGCATCACCTGCGTCTACCTGCTATCGAGCTCAGCTCG
>JAQJVL010004324.1:0-46710 GCA_035578905.1 Stictocephala bisonia | reverse complement strand
TACATCATTCATATTCCTTTTACCAGACTGTACAAGTCATTCTCACTATACGTTAACCATATTCTTGAAATCAAAATCAGACTATACGTCATTCACACTCCTGAAACAAGACAAAACGAGTTTATAACTTAAAATATTTGCTCAAGATTCAAATCTATTGAAAATTTCATCGCCAGGAATTAAACAGCTTTATGTTCTGCAACTTTGTTACTTGAATTTAATCTAATTATTTCCTCAAAAATGTCTGTACTTTTGAACAAAATTAATAATATTCAAAGTTAATGAAATATAACATTCCAATGTGCTTTGTTGCTACATCAATGACACTCAAAGATTTTATTTAAATATCATTAATATGTATTATTCTAATTACATATAATAAAGCTTTACATGCAACATTTACTGACAGTGTTCTTAGTTAATGATGTTGAGCTGGGCTTTAACTAAGTGCACCAGTGAAGATTAATAACTGTACAGTGAATCTTTACAAAATACATTAACTTATGTTGATTGTTAGCATCAAAACACTGATCTACATTAGGAGGGGCCAAAATTGTTAGACTAACCTTAGTGTTAATCTTAAACTATATGAATAAATGAATTTATTTCCAACTAATAATGATAATTATCCATTTACTTAGTAATTATTTGGAAATTAACTGGCCACTATATGGAGTTATGTGACCAGTTTGAGTAAAGAAAAAAAATATATATATTTAAAAAACATAGAATTAATTAATTGAGTCCAGCAATATATATAATTATTGCAGAATAAAAGACAACAATCGCCACCTGCAGTGTTTACATTCCTGAAAATAAAAATTTAATCTATATTTATAAAAGAGGATGTTTGTATATATATATATATATATATATATATATATATATATATATATATATATATATGTTTGAAGTTTATGCGCTGCCAAACCATCCAACCGATCGCCATGAAACTTTAGGATGTTGTCCTGTATACTCCCGAGATGGTTTCTGTGAAGTTTGATGCAGATCCGTCCACAGGGTCCCGCCCCACGGGCTCCTAAAGATCCCATGTTATTCAAATGGAGAATCTGAATTGTTTACAAAAAACATATGACTGTGTGGTTTAATGTAGTTTCACATGCCATAAGCAGATTGAAGTTCTCACAACACAGTACTGTATATGTTTTGATTTATTGTAGTTCTACATTTCACCTTGAGAGTGTAGCACACACTACTTTTACTTGATCAGGTGATCTGTATTTGGTGTTAACCTTTTTTCCTCTGTAATTAAAACATATGGTGAAATGTGAAAATAAAAAATAAATAATTATTTGTTTTGCAGTTTACTTTTTATGACATGCCTCCTAAAAAATCTAATATTGGTAGAAGAATCAAAAATGCTCGAATTCTTTCAGCTGTTAGGTTCTAAATTGTCGTATGTAGGCTAGCCTAGTCTAGGCCTATATATAACCTAACTTAGTAAAACCTTCAAATCATGTTTAAGATTTATTATATTATGTTAGTTTATGTTAGGCTACGTAGTAATAGGCTCAATTAATTGTAAATATATTAAATATTACATAATAGTATAATTTGTATTACCAGGTATGAGTAGAATCAGATAGGTTACATTAGAACTTTCCAGAAGCTTCATGAAGCTATACAACTTTTATGTTATAATTAATAGTTATGTGTAAATATTACCAAATAGACTACTTAAAACAATAAACTTATTTCAGTTATACTTTAATATTAAACTTTTGACAATTGTAGGATAAAAGATGTCATACTGTCGTATTTTGACAGACTGACAACAGAATGTTCTATAACTTTCTTTTTGTTGTAATATGTTCCATGGTTTCTGGAACCTTCGGTTCGAGTTTGTTCTTGAAATTCTAGATTGTAACAAATGTATATAAGGCGGTTGCACCGCTGCTAGTTTCAGTAGTTTCAGTAGTTTTGAGTTCTCAGTCAGTGAGTGATTGTTCAATTAGTTAGTGTGGAACAACTCGGATATTGCGGTAGTGCAAATCATTGTGAGTTGTGAGTTCAGTGTTATTGTGTTTCAAGGTGAATAAACGCTTGTGTACTTAAACTGCGTGTGTGTTATTTTCGTGTCCCTAGTGATATACTATACTGAATAGTAATCGCTAGTGTGTGACGACAAAATCAAACTCAATATTATGACCGGCGAAGCGGGCGGGTACAGCTAGTTAAAGTATAAAAGTAATCTAAAACTATAGACACAAATAATTCAACAACAACAAAAAAAAGAGAGAGAAAACATGAACAAGAGAGTTGTACATGTGTTTTATTACAATGGCTTCTAGTCAAGAACAAAACAAACAAATCATTTTATGATATGTCAATATTAAAATAGCTTATGTCTTGTTGCAGTGAAAGCCAAGTATTTGATTTTTTTACAAAAAGTTTTCAAATTAATTGCATTTTTAATATCAAGTGGAGGAAAATTAAAAAAATGTTGGTCCTAAGTGAACGTTTAAAAATGGCTTTGTTTACTTTTGGCAGTCTGTAATTTTTGTTCTGTATGAATCTTGTTGTATAGTATAAATTAGTGTTCCTTATGTTTCCACTTCTAATAAAAACAATCTAAAAACTTTAAAAATAAAAAGGTGCTGAAGGGGTAGAATTTATAATTGACTGTAAAGAGGGAAAGAGCTTTCTTTCATAGTTTTCTTTAGAATTATTCTTAGGAAGTAATTTTGTGTTTTTCTTAATTTGTTTATTAAATATTTGTAGCTTCCACCCCAGCACAATAGGCCATACTGCTATCTGGAACTAATCAATGCGAAATAAAGAGATCTTAACACTTGGATACTACACAGCTCATGATATCATACATATGTAGCTCATTGTGCCTATCCATTGTCATTTAGTTTTTTTGTACTAGTAGTTTTTAGTCATTAATAGAGTGAGATAGGGTTTATTCAATGAAGTTCATTGTCGTTTTGTTACCAAGAGCTTATGCTCTCACTAACCATTGACTATAGAAACAAACAGACAGACCAAAGCAACTCATTTGCTGTAGATAAGCTGTTGTGCCTCTATCTAACAGTGACATACCCAGATTGTTGGGGAAAAGTTCATATTCTTATAAATGCCCATGGCAGTAAAAAACGATCCTTCAATAAACAAAATAAATAAAAAGCTTAAAAAAGAAGTATAATACTGTTTAATGTATAAAACACAAATTTTTCTTTCTAGGATTTTATCAATTTAGATTGTTGGCAAATTAAAAAAGAAACCATGCTAAGAAAACGTCCTAACCTAACAATTATTATTAGAGTTCATTTCCTACTAGTGGAATGTCGACTATTAATAACACTGTATTAAACGTACCTTCTGGCGTTCCTTATCGCTGTTGAATTACGCGTTTCGTTAACAGAGTGACATCTACTATGTAGCTTTTTCTGGAATATTAATATAAAGTATATCATTATATTAATATTCAAGAAAAAGCTACATAGTCGATGCTTGAAGATGTCACTGTGTTGATGAAACATGTCTCAATTCAACAGCGATAAGGAACGCCAGAAGGTATGTTTAATACAGTATATTAATTATTATTAGTAATAAAAAACACCAAATCAATACCAATCACAATTGTTTATCATAACCTTTAAAAGATTTTCTCTCAGATTTTGCACTTATCAGTTTTTAACACATATATATTTAGTATGAAAACAAATTTGGTTCAATTGATTACATTAATAAATACATAATTTATTATAATAGATGGAAATCAGCCGAATTTATCTGAAAAGATAAAATTCATTGTATACAAACCAAATATCTCTTCAAATTCAATAGAAAATCATCACCATACGTGTGTGTGGGTGGAAGGGCTATCACCACTGTACTCGTATGCGTTCTAAGGTGTTTTACTGTGGCCAGGTATATCACTGAGGACCATGAGTTCGAATCCATCTTGGGCTGGTATTATTTTCCATTATCATGAAGAGAAGGAGGACAAGTTTTTTTTTCAATTTTATAACAAATGGACATGAAAATTAACATGTAGGCATTAAAAATACGACATAACAAAATCCTATGTAGAAATGGTATATAAAGTACATAGTTGGCTTTCTGATGTTAATGTATTCACAGTGAGTAAGTCTCACTACCAAGCAGCATTACTAAGACCTTCCATGACATGAGCATGCTGAATGACTAGAGGGTGTCCTCTAGTAATACTTAAAAACTTACCCTTAAGATAATGGTCCGATATTTTTACATGGTTATACCATCTATAGAACCACGCAGATCCTCTAAACATCCAATAGTTTCAGTTTTTTTTTTTTTTTTTCTTTACTTAAGGATATTAGATTATTAACAAGGTTTACATAAGTTTGTTTAGAATTCACATCTATTAAAAAATTCAATATCTCTTTTTTACATTTAAATTAGGTTTTTTTTGTAAGTTCTACTTCTAAAGCTGTACAATGCTCTTAACTGTTAAACATGGTAGATAAATGTTCGTTCAGTATGTACAATGATTTATGTAATTATTTAAATACCAATTACTATTAATAATATTTCATTTAAATGGTTCTCTTTGAAGGGTTATCTCACTGTTTTAAATGGATTATCATTTACTCTCTTCTGAAGTGGAGGAATATTTTGACCGAAGTACCAGAGGTTCCTCTATTTTCATCGAAAAAGGAAGAATATTTAGAAAAACCAAGAATATGGACCAAAAATAAGGTAAATATTAAATATAATATGGCCTGCTCAAATGACTTCATCTTAAAACATCTTTTGATATGTGTGAAAATAACTAATAAGTTAAGTTTTGAATTTAATATTCAATCACCTAAAACAAACGAAATTTCAATTAAAAATTGAATGAAAACTGTGAACTTTTTTGTAATTTTTAGAAGTAATATATCTTACTGTTAAGTTTTAAAACAGTAAATGAATGGCCACACTTGGTTTATGTAATTAAAAGTTTCACTTCCATTCTTTTTCATCTAAATTACCGCTTGGTTTCCAGCTAACAAATCTGTACCAATACGTACAAAGCCATTAACGCAATACACAAATGGCGCACATTATGTTGCAGACGTTCCAGAGGGATAGCATGTTAGTGTTTGCTGGTGGCAAGGATGTCTGGTTATTGCTAGAGCTCGCTAGAGGTTGTCATAACTCAGCTGTGGCTCGCTTGACGCTTCACCTTAGATCTACAGGAGAAATCTTTGAAACACTAGGTAATACTGTATAATTCAACTTTTTAGTTAGCATATAACATGTGGTAGAAATGTGCCAATATGGTGGCTTAGGAGTTAAGTTTTCGGGCTGTGGAGTGTAAGGTTCAAGTCTCCATGGAGCTGAAGGCTGATACTTTACTTGTTAGTAAAATTCAAAGTCATATCTCTAGGCCATATAAACTGGCCAAGTAAAGCAGCCTAGTTGGTTAAATCCCAGCTTCATAAGCTAAAGGCTCTGTTCAATCCTAATCAGAGTCTCAATAAATTTTGAAGATGATAAACGCCGGCTGGTCATTTGTCATTAGCCTGTTAATTAATAACAATTTCTAAAGAATTAGTCTGCCTTAGTTAGTACAAACTAATTCTAGTCCACAGGTATTCTGCCTAGTGGTTAAGTTAGTTAGTGTTATTTGTTTATTTCGTGAATTGTACTATTGAAATCAGTTTGTAATGAAACAGTACCGTGTTATATTTTATTATTAATTTTTTTTTTAGTCTCACCAAAAGGGGATTATTTATTATTACTTTTTTAATTCGGAGCTGCCCAGGGATCCGGCTTACTCCCTGGCCTCGGTGGAATCATGGGATATGGGCCAATTGCCGGTAATTTGTTTTGTTAAATTTTTCATTGTAAAGTTTTTCTTAAAATTTTGTGTCTCTGGTAATTCTGCAGATAGGCACATCTGTTATGTAATTTTTGGTTTTAGTAGCTTTTGTTGTTTTATTGCATAAGTTTGTTATTCTTATTTATTTTTTTGTACTCTGTGGTTTTTTGAGTGTACAAAAAAACAAAACTACATTTGCTCATCTACACTCATCACACTCATTCAAAATAATATTTGCCCATATCTTGACAAGATCGGTGTTTTACGAATTAATAAATATATAAAAAGCTAAACAAAAAAGTAAAATATAAGTGTCATTTCGATCCCTTTGTAATTCCCTCAGGTCTGAGGACGATGAAGTGAAATCTATCACCACAATACTTGTACTTTTTTATTTATATTGCACCTAATAAATTTGTTTTTGTGACATTATTCATTTGATTATAATACTCTATTGAACAATCATAATAAATTATCTTGCAGTCAATAAGTAAAAGAATAATTTTGTGGTGTTTTGCAGATTTGTTATAAGTAGAAAAGAAGATATACTTATTATACTTTTGTCCGAATACAAAGTAATGATAATATTCTGTTACTTAGTATTACCCTTCATTATAAAATAAAATATGAGAGTAAAGTTTTCGTCAATCTTTAAAGATTGTTCCGTGCTGTAACCCAGCTACATGGGGACAAAGTGTTTGGGAGATTGTAGGTGATAGGTTGGATGCTCGGTCCTCTTAATACCAACATGGCATCCACTTGATGATTGCTTTCGGCATGGAAACTACTAGTAAAGTCTGGGGTGTCCATGTTGGGTGGTAGTCATTATGCAGATGTTGTGTGGGGGAGATAACTGAGTATCAGGCTTGTCAATTAGCTGAAAATCAGACCAGCACTACGTGGTTCGGATTCCACGTAAAGCTGTAGGTTCCTTAGTTGCCCTGGCTGTTGGGCTATTAATATATTGCCCTTTCTGAGGAACAGTTGAACTCAGATAGTAACTAGACTACACTCATCCTACACTCATATAACCATTCATATTCGCTTTAAAATACCAACAACATTGTGCCGGTGTCTCATATGTAAGAATAAAACATAAGCACAATTTAATGTCACTGACTTCTTCTTCAGGTGACTGAAGAGAGGAATGACTAAGTGTCGGTGCTGAGATATTTTATTTTGAAAAAACTATCTGTGATGGTTGACTGACATTAGGATTTCTATCATCTCTCTCTTAAATTTAATCAACATCTTGCAAACAATTATTGATATAAACAGTTTATTTGATATCATCTTATTTTGTAACCAAACAAGGTTATTTACACCAATAATTTCAGATGATGGCGGAGGTCCTAGAGCGTGTGAGAGCTGGATAACAGACTGCTTGGCCTTAGAGTGCTTGGAGCCCATGAGGCGTTGGAGGATAGTGTTCACAGGAAGACTTCTCTACAGGTCATTTGCCTTACTTCAAACCATTTTGGAAATAGTTGTCCAAATTTCAGAAACATTTTATTTTTATTTTAACACATTTCTTAACAACTATAAATAAATCATAATAAAATGTATATTTTGAAAAGTGCAGTTTGTTAATTACAGGAAATTAAAATTAGAGTAACAATAAATTTATTGAATTTGGATATTGTGAGCCAATTATGTAAAAAAGAAAACATCATTGTTATGACTGTATAAATCAACTAAAATTGCTACCGACTTCTTACTTTTTGAAAACACTCAACTATTCCAAATAGTGCACCATAAATTATTGAAAAGAAGTAAACATCACAATTCTAAGCCAAAACTTAAGCTTTTTACTTCTTGAAAATTTATAGATGTAGAGGCTCTTTCAGATCTACAGAAATTACAAAATTTCTTTGGAAAATATGAATAAATCCTAAAGCTTAAAGTAAATAGGCTTGAATTACAATCAATTAATAGAATACAAAACATGCAACAAACAATGTTCTTTTCTGAAATTGCAGACAATGTGAATTTTTGAAATATAACTGCTTGCTCTAACTTGCAAGCTACACATATGATATTAATTTAAAAGGAACATTTTTCATAGGACATTTTTACTGTAACATGTGAGCCTAGTCTGAACCAACTCAACTTCAGGAGTTATTTGTATTTTTCAAAGAAATGTTGAAACTCTTACAATAATTCTGAATAGCAGCCTCAGATCCAAAAAGAGGATAACATGTAGTTTTGCTAAAAAATTGTGACGTATAATTCTGTCTAGTGAAACCAGTGGTAAATGAATTTTATATAAACATACGTTTACTACTTTGCACTATGTAAAGAACACAAACATGTGAATTATTCCAAACTTAACTGCTACAAATCGGCACTGGTGGTGCAATGCTGTAACCCAGCTACTTGGGGATAAAGTGTTTGGAAGATTGTAGGCGATAGGTTGGATGCTCGGTCCTCTTAATACCCACATGGCGTCCGCTCAATGGATGCTATGGGCGTGGACACTACTAGAGAAGTCTGGGGTGTCTATGTTGGGTGGTAGTCATTGTACGGATGTTGTGTGGGGGAGATAACTGAATATCAGGCTTGTCAGTTACCTGGTCTGAGTATCAGGCTGACCTGAGCTGAAAATCAGACCAGCACTACGTGGTTCAGATTCCACGTAAAGCTGTAGGTCCCTTAGTTGCCCTGGCTGTTGGGCGATTAATAAATTGCCCTTTCTGAGGAACAGTTGAACTCAGTTAGTAACCAGACTACACTCATCCTACACTCATATAATCATTCATATTCACCTTAAAATACCAACAACGTTGTGTCGGCGTTTCATATGTAAGGTTAAAAAGCCCTTCCTATTTAAATCTTTTAATAATCAGACATAAAAACAGAATGTTTTTAAAGTATCAAAATCGTTAATTCCTCCACAATATGTTTGTTTCAGAGACCAAAGTGGCCAGAAAGGAAGTAAACTCATAAAAATAAACCTAATGTGAGTTATTTATTTAGTGCTTTAGTTGTATAGGATTTTTATTATAAGAATGATTTAATTTGAATCACCCACTTAAAATGAAATCAGTGATTACTCTTCTCAATTTCAGTTTGACAAAATACGATTGAGAAACTTTGAGCCTTTTTTTTCATTTTGTAGTGTTAAGATTAAACATTACTTGTATTGTTATTAGTATATTTGAGACACCAAAATGCTTGATACAAGTTAGCCTAAGTGCTATTAGTTATTTTAAATCTTTAAACACGTATAATACCTATAAAATAAAAAAATAACAAAAATCTTTCTTTGACGATTTTATAAAAGGACAAAAGAAATTGGCACTTGGGAAATAATTGTTTAGTGAAAATTATTATTGTGAAATTCTGACAAAAATCCAGTCAGTTTGATAAAAAATAGTTGTGAAATAAAATGTTTTGCATTTCAAAGCAAAACCCATAAAACAGCACTTGTAAAGTCTCTTATATTTATATTAACTATCATTTATTTGTTGATTGAACTAACAATCAACACTATTGTTAAATGTATTAAGCTCAGAAATTAAGCAAACAAAGAAAATTTTTATATGAATCAAGAATCAAGATCTTTATTGTCACATAACGTTCAATATATGTTACAGTATAATACATAATTATATTTTGTAAAATGAACAGGTGACTTGTCACATAAACTAATAATAAACTAAACTAATTATCTACATAAAAATGTACATCAAAAATCAATGATTGATCATTCAAAAATTCATTCACATCATAATACTCCTTGTTAACTAATAATTTTTTTACAACCATTTTAAATTTATTTAAATTTAATTCTTTAGCACAAATTGGTAATTTGTTATAAAATTTTAAACCCATGTAATGAGGAGTATTTTCTAATAACGTTAGTCTGTGAATTGGGTACTGGAGTTGATTTCTAAATCTCGTGTTATAACTATGGGAGTGCTGCTCATCGGAAAATACATCAATTTCTTTATGTATAAAAACTAAGCACTTATATATATATATATATATATATATATATATATATATATATATATATACAGTGAGGGAAGTGTTAAAATATTAATGTCTTTGAATATTGACTTACATGATTGGTTATATTTCATAAATAACACAGTTCGAATATAAGACTTTTGAATTCTAAAAACAGTTGAGATATCTGTTGAGTTTCCCCATAATTCTAAACCGTACTATAATAAAGAACAAAAACAAGCATGATAGACAATTAGCCTAACATCCAAATCCACAGTTTCTCTCAAAATATACATCTGAAAGCATAATGAACTCAGCCTTTTATTTAGTTTTTCTATTAAAGGCTTCCAAGTAACATTTTTATCAATATGCATACGTAAAAACTGTACGGTATCTGTAATGTTTATAGTGCTGTTGTCAAAGATTATGCTTCTATCAAATGTATTTTTATTCTGTTGAGTTTGAAATTTTATTATTTCAGTTTTTTCTCCATTTAATTTAAGTCCATTTATATCAAACCACTGTTTTATTTCTGGTAAAATCCTTCCTATTGCCTTCCTTAGCTCATTATTATTATTACATATCAATAGTATTGAGGTATCATCGGCATACAAAAAGATATTAGCATGATTAATGTTCAAGGGTAAGTCATTTATGTACAAGACAAACAACAAGGGTCCTAATATTGAACCCTGAGGTATGCCATTTTTAATCTACTTCCAATTTGATATGTATCTAACATTGTTTTTATTTATGACAACTCTATTTTCTGTTTGACAGGTATGATCTAAACCAATTCAATGCTCCGTCAGAAATGCCATAAAATTTTAGTTTTTCAATTAATAAATTATGGTTAACACAATCAAATGCCTTGGACAAGTCACAGAAAATACCTGCGGTACTCTGTGACCTATCCAATCCCTCCGTAATATGCTTGATCAATTCTGCTGCTGCATCTACGGCACTTCGTCCAGATTGAAAACCATACTGATTTTTACATATCACATTTTCACGATTGAGGAATGCACTTAGCTGGTCATGAACTACTTTTTCAAAAATTTTTGATAGACCTGGTAAGACTGATACTGGTCTATAATTGTCAGGATTTTCCTTGTCACATTTTTTATAAATAGGTATCACACTTGCATATTTTAACTGATTTGGGAAGATTCCTTCATTGAAACATTGATTAACTATTAAACTCAATGGCTTTGAAATGTACTGTACAGTATTTTTCAAAATCGTCACTGGAATATCATCCCACCCGACTGATTTTTTATTTTTTAGATTTGTTATAACTTTACATATTATACTTGGTGTCACAGTATTGAACTCAAAAACATTGTTTAACACTTCCCTTTTATCTAAATAATTTTTAGCAGCTTCTACTGAAGTTAACCTGTTTGAATTACATCCTATATTAACAAACATTTTATTGAACTTACAAGCTATTTCATTTCCATTTAAAGTTTCTTTATCATCAAACTTAATTTTGTCAAACTCTACAGTTTTAACACTTTTTTTAATCCTAATTCATTTTTAACTATGTGCCATGTAGCCTTGCTTTTATTTTCCGAGTTTAATATAAATTTACTATTTGCCATTCTTTTAGCAGCAGCACAGATATTCCTAAAGACTTTTTTATAATTTTTTACATAAATTAAAAAGTTAATATCTTTAGATGTTTTTGATAATCTACGGAGTTCTCTTTTCTTTCTACTCGAGATACGAATTCCTATTGTAACCCAACTCTTGTTTTAATATTTAGTCTGTTTTGAATTTTTTAATTTTATAGTTTTTTTGGGAAAGAATTCATTAAAATTTGATATGAACAATGAAAAAAATGAATCAAAGTTTTGTTGAGATGAGCTAGTATGATTGAAATTCCAATCATCAATTCCTTTTATATATTGTCCAAAACAAAGTAAGCCTGATTTTGTAAAAAAATCTTTTTCTCACTGACCCAATACATAATAGTTCATTAGTATTTTCATAAAGTGTCATTAATAAGGCTCTGTGGTCAGATATGCCAAGCTCTACATTAATGAGGTACCTTTGGCCAACATGCTTATTTGAGATTATGTTATCTATACAAGACTTAGAGTCATTAGCTATTCTTGTTGGTGAATAAAAGTTTATATTAAATCCACTTGTTTCTAATATATTCACAGTACAAGTAAACGTCACACAACACAAATTAACTACAATATAAGCACAAAATGCACAAATATATTACAATACAAGCACAAAATGCACAAATACCACTGTGATCGATTTCTGTGAACCACGCTCACCTTCCTCAGACCAGAGGGATTCACAAAAGAATGGAAAACGGTGTTCAACAACTCAATCTACAGGCCTATGATCACGTGACCCAATTGGCTGGAATCGTCAAAATGGCGGCTGCTGCGATACTATTGGTCAATTCCCACTGTCTGCCACCTCTCCTCCTTCATTCGCTGAAAATACATTACTAAAAACTATCTCGGAATCAAAATTAACCTGTTCATTCATTAATTTATCACGATCCCTACATTTTTCTCTAAAAATAAATAACTCTTCCCAAGCATTCATGTTACGACCCTTCTTACAAACTTTTATAATATCCACATTTTCATCTATCTTATTCAAACTGTGGGTACAATTCAGAAGGTGTTTAGCTACATTAGATCTTTCAGGTTTCTTATTTTTAAAAGCAGAGACATGATTTGTATATCTTTTGCTAAAATTTACAGTCTGACCTATGTAAAACATATTACAATCATTACAGTTAATCCTATATATTCCTGAATTATTGAATTTATCTTCACTTTCAATATTCGGGTGTAAAATGTTGGACATAGTATTACAAGTCTTAAAAGCTACTGATAAATTGAATTTCTTAAATCTAATACCAACTCTTTGTGTAAACGGTCCATTGTAATGGAGGGATACATACTTCTTTTGTTCTTTATCGGATTTTTCTTTTTTAAGTGTTGTTCGTCTATCGTCTCGAATTTTGTTTTCTATTTTCTTTTTTATTCTACTTCCAATTTCATCAATCATTGATGCCTTGTATCCATTTGCAATAGCTATTGATTTTATTAAATTTATTTCCTGTTTTCTATCTGCAACACTTAATGGTATTGAATACGCCCTATATAACATACTTCTGAAGCTAGCTGTTTTGTGAGACGGGGGATGGACAGAACTGTTATTTATGGTACGATTGGTTTGAGTAGGTTTCCTGAAAATTCTATATGAAAGTTTGTTATGATCACGAATTATTTTTACCCACATGCATTATGAATTGTACCCACAGTTTGAATAAGATAGATGAAAATGTGGATATTCTAAAAGTTTGTAAGATAATTAGGTAACATAAATGCTTGGGAAGAGTTATTTATTTCTAGAGAAAAATGTAGGGATCGTGATAAATTAATGAATGAACAGGTTAATTTTGATTCCGAGATAGTTTTTAGTAATGTATTTTCAGCGAATGAAGGAGGAGAGGTGGCAGACAGTGGGAATTGACCAATAGTATCGCAGCAGCCGCCATTTTGACGATTCCAGCCAATGGGGTCACGTGATCATAGGCCTGTAGATTGAGTTGTTGAACACCGTTTTCCATTCTTTTGTGAATCCCTCTGGTCTGAGGAAGGTGAGTGTGGTTCACCGAAATCGATCACCGTGGTATTTGTGCATTTTGTGCTTGTATTGTAATATATTTGTGCATTTTGTGCTTATATTGTAGTTAATTTGTGTTGTGTGACGTTTACTTGTACTGTATATGTACCAACACGTATTATGCTAATTAAAAACTATTTAATATATTCAATAACATATTTTTTAATTTTGGATTTCGACTAGTTTTTTGACAATCAATGTTGAGATCGGAGGCAATATATACATTTTTTGTCTTGTATTCTTTTTTTAATCTGCAGATTAATTTTTCTAGCTTGTTCAGAAATATATTCATATTAACTGTGTCTGTATTATGGTATAAAGAAACCACTATGTGTAGGATTTGATTTGGATCAACAAACTCAATACAACAAACCTCAAAAACTAAGTCTTCATCTAAACTGCGAACTATATCCTTTCGTGACTTAAATTATATATTATCTTTAATCAGAATACAGGAACCGCCCCGTATAGATTCTTTCCGGCAATAAAAATCTGCTAATGTGTAATTTTGAATGTTGTTCTGTAGTAAACATAACTCGTTTTCTTTCAACCAGTGCTCATTCAAACATATAACATCTACATGTAATTTGGTTAGTAGTAGATTGAACTCTTCGACCTTTGCCAATGACTTTAAGCCCTGTATATTATAGTGCATCAACCATTTACAGATGTTGTAAACTCTACTATTAACATCTGTTATATCATTCAAATAATTTTCTATGTTTAATGAGTGAGTATCATAATTCTCAATACATAAATCAAAACCATTAACAATTGCACTATGGAAGTTAGAATTTTGAATAGCTGAATCATCTTTTGAATTAATTGTCAAAATCGCAGATACATGATCCTTGTCAGTAAAATCTAGTTTAAACTATGATGAGACTGCACTTTATCACTATTACCACTATTACTCTGCTCTAGCGCCTCCTTGTAAGTGAGGTCGCCGGGTACCACTTTAACTTTTTCCCACTGGCTGGATGTTCCTGAAGTGGGTGGGATATTTACCAATGATTCCCTTGAAGTTGTTGGGGATGCAGAGAGTCTCGCCTCAATCTCGATGGCCTCGCTTAGAAGACAATTACTTTTTTCACACTTCTTTATTTCTTCTCTCAAGGCTTCTATAAAATCAGAATGCGAAAGTCCACTTCTGAGCCTATTAAAAGATTGTTCATTGTTGGTCACAACTTGGATCTTAGCTCCAGTATTTTTTTTGGAATTTAACAATGTTGTGGGCAAAATGCTGAATACTGATGAGATCCCTCACACAGCCCATAGGGGAGCACAGGAGTACCTTGAGACCTCTTGACCTAAATTCTTGCGTTAAATTCATAAAAGCCCTATCATATTCATCCACTGAAGGTTTTCCCAAGTATTTGTCTTTTGTAAGAAGGCTAAAAACTGTAACACCATCCTCCATTTTCTGGCAAGCCAGATACCTACTTAAGCAGTGTGATGGTTTAGGTCTTCCAATTATCTTACGGAACGTGACAGCTACACCTGCACTCATATGCCTATTGTCAAAGAAATCTCTTGATATACAGTGAGCAAAAGCTGCCTCAGACTCATCCTTAAAACTTTCTACATCTCCCATGTCTGCTTCCACAACTTCAATATTATTGCTCTCTTTTGAAGGAAGAGAAAAGGTTCTCCCTAAACAATTTTTTTCTTCTTGGCTCGTTTCATGTTTTTTTCCCTTTATATTATATACAAAATCAACAATCATGCAACCAAGTTTTTTCTTTCCTCTATAGTTTAAGTGCAATCCCTGTCTCGTAAAATGAAAGCGTTTGAAATAATCTAAATCAATCAAATTAACATTTGTCATCCTTAAAACAATTTCTCTTATATAGCTATTAATCAAGGCTAAGTCATAATGGACTGAGTTATCATGGTGTGTATCATATCGAGGAAGGATTGTCGTTACACACACCGGCCTAGACCTACTCAAAGATTGCAGTTCAGTTTCCAGTTTTTCGTATATAGTTTGAGGAGATCCTTTTAAAATATCATTTGTTCCTGCAATTATTATTAGAGGACGTTGCAGAGATTTAGCAGCTTGATTATAGACTTGTTGGATATCAGCTCCAGATTTGACTACACCATCCACATGGATCCTTCCCTTACTGCAGGAACCAATAATCTCTGGCAGTCCTTTACCTTGGCTGTCAGCGTACAACTCTACTTTTACTTTTTCAAAAGACCATTCATACTTGCCTCTTTGATGTTGATACTCGTGAACATGATTTTTCACTTTTTTACCTATATTGTTGGTTTTATTTACATTCTTTTCATTACCTTCATTTGTTTGCTGTGACTCCTGCTTTTCAGACAGTATATGAAAGCTATTTGATGTTGGGATGGTAGGTGTTCTTGTAGTTAATATTTTCTGCGTAGGTTTATTTTTAAGTCACAGATTTTTTTACTGAAGTCACAGGTAAAACAAGAGAGAGATGGGCCTCTCCTTAAAACTTTAAAAAAATTCTAAATATTGGATGGATAGTTGGGACTTTTTTTAAAAAAAAAGGAGAGGCCGGTCTCCTTCTTAACCTTACTCTGCCCATTCCTTATAGATATTGGTCAGTATGTGGAACTCATTCAGCCAGAGTAAGGGGGCGAACCAGTACAGTAGGTTGATATTACTGATAAACCATCCAGTTTAGGCCGGGTTCGAACCAGCACTATCTCTAACCTAAGCTCAATGTCCTGACGCCTTAGACCGCTCTGCCGCCGGCTCCCCCAACATCTTGGAACTGAATGTGCCAAGTTTCATAATGCTATGAAGTTATAACAATTATGTTTTTATTAGCTAACCAATACCTTTACATTATATGCTACAAGACTATAAGTACTATTTGAAAATGTTTAGTTACAACCCTCTCCCCTGAGGGTCAAAATTTGAGAGGCTGCTATTTCTTGTAGAGTGGACTGATTTCCAATCTTTAAGTATCGATTATATATGTATCACACTGAGGTTGGATACGTTCCGAGTAATAGAAGTTTGTTTTGAACTGAATATTATTTTGCCATTAACTTTACCATACGATTTCTTTGTATCGTACAAGTATTATAGTGATGTTCAGAATATGAAACTAACAGTTTTATTTTTACTAAACAAGCAACTGTGAGAAGTATTTATCTTAGTATATTGTTGATAGAAAGCTGACAGGGACCAAAGAGTTAATTTCCATCAATGTTGAAGTAGATAGTTGAAAGAATTGCACACTCAGCCTTTAGTAGCTGTATGTTTTTAACTGCTGTAAAAAGTGTCCTGCTGTCAAATTGGTACTTTTATGGTAAACAAAATGTACTTAAATGTTTTTTATATAGAATAAAATCAGTAACTGAATTAAACAATTGAATGTTCAAATTAAATTAAACTCTTTGTGATAGTAAAATCTACAAATATAAAATATACTTAAAAGTTATTTGCTAACGTTGAATTTTTATGTTTTGTTAATTTGTTGGGTATTTCCAAGGCTTCTAGTTACGCTGATGCGTTCCAAAAAGATAATTCTGTCATGGGTGCCAGGTCACACCTGGGTACTGGGAAACGAGAGGACAGACCACTGTGCCAGGAGAGGCACTGAGGAACGTCTTGTTGGCCCAGAGCCGGCATGCAAGGTTGCTTACATCCTCGTCAACAGGGTTGCCTCTATATGGGTCGCTGGCAAGCACCAGGTGACCTGGGAGGCAACACAAGGTAACAGGCAAGCAAAGGAGGTCCTGTTGGGGCCATCGTACTCCAACACGGTTGAAGTTCTTTCTCTTGTAAGTTTAGAACTCCAAAGGGTGGTAGATTTTATATCTGGACACTGAACGTTTTGGGCACACATGAACAGGATGGGGTTCCCAACCCCCATTCTCTTGTGTAGGAAATGCGGGTAGGAGGAAGAGTCTGGACGGCACATCCTCTTCCACTGCCCGGCCCTAGCTAGGAAGCGGGCTCTCACCTTATGCGGCGTTTTACCAAGGTGTAGCCCAGGAAATCCTCATCAAGGCAATCTCAAGGTTCTCTTAGGATCTTGGATCGGATGAGGTTTGAAGTCTTTTAAAGGAGGGTTGACCAGGTTTGAAGTGTGGCCCTCCAAATTGTAAAAAAAAAATAATAATAAATAAAGAAAGGCTTCTAGTTAAAAAAGAAAGACAGTACATAAAAAAAGACACAACGTTGCGACAGATATTAAACACTTCTGTTATCTTCAGTTGTTATGTACTACCTCATCCTACCTTCAATAAACCTGGAGGTAGGATATTTGGTCTCTTCATGCTGCATTGGGTGTTACCTTCTCAATGTGAATCAGAGTAACACTTGAGGGCGACAGGAATTTTTCATACCTATAAAAAGATGTCATTTTTAAGGACTAGAAGCCTTGTAATTTCCAACAAATCAAGAGTTATAATATATATATATATATATATATATGTGTATATATATATATATATATACTATAAAATAAATATTTAACAATTGATAGAGCCTTGTTGTGGCAGATGGGCATCACTGTGTGGCCCTTACTTCTACAGGACTGACGCAGATCTCCTCAGCCTCGTCTCCTCCTTGGCAGCACAGCCTCTATCTCATCTACAACACAATTTGTAAGTATTATTTACTAAAATATTAATGCATGTTTAATAATGTCAATAAAAAACAAAATTCAAAAGTTTGAATTGTACAATTGTAAATATAAAAATATATCCTGTATTACAAAACTACATGATAAAACTGACTTATTTATCAAAGCTATGGGACACCTCAGTCCTATTGCTGTATTATAAATTTGTTAAGTTCATCCAAATCTCATCCACCTTTTCAGTATGTTTTGATTTTGTTGATACTTTAGCTACTTGGAAAACATTTGACTGATAAATTGTGGTGTGGTACTGTTATAAACAAATATTAGGGCAGAATAGGATTAAATAATAATAGACAGGAATTACTGTATTAACATAAATCTAACTGTTTAGAAATTACACATTTTTTAAAATTGCTAAGATAAGCTATAAGTAGGCATAAGTGTCTACTACCGGTATTTAAAAAAACTATTATTTATTTATTTATTTACATGAAACAACTATCAACATGGTAGGTAAATTGTCAAGAGGTCAAAGCTTAAAACTAAATTAAATTAAGTTACAGTAGTTCAAACTTTCCAAAGAATATCATCAAATAGACACTATTTACCAGCATCTAGGTACTCTTGCACACTATAAAAATAATGCTCAGACAATTAATTAATAGTTAAAATTTTAAATTTTACTGGTGACAGTTCAGAACTGATTTCTATTAGAAGTTTGTTGTATAAAGGAATGGAAGAATAGAATGGCATTTTTTCAAAGAATACTTTTTTATGAACAGGGAATTGAAAAAGTTTTGAATTACGTGTGCTATATTAATTGATGTGATTATGAGAAAAAAATATGATAAATTATTTTTTACAAAAATTAGAGACTGCAAAATAAATAGACATGGAACAGGAAAAATATTTAACATTTTAAAAATAGGTCTACATGAATCTCTAGTTGATGCTTTCATAATCAGTCTAATGATTTGTTTTTGTTTTTTGAATATTTTTGAACTTATTTGAGAATTTCCTCAGAAAAGAATTCAAATGGGATTGGACATAGGCAAAGTATACCTGCAGCATAGTTTTAAGTCCACAGCATTTGACAATATCAGTAGCACATAATATGCCTTATTTAATGTGAATATCAAATAATTAATGTGATCCACCCAGGTGAAACTGCTATCAAGTTTCACTCCTAAGAACCCACAAGACTTAACACATTTTGTTGAGGTTGGTAAGTAAGAGCTATCAGAGAAAGGAGACTTTTTATAATTACAATGAAAGTTAATAATTTTAGTCTTCTGGATTTAATTTTAAACCATTATCATCGAACCATTTAATCATATTGAGCATGTTTTCATCTAGATGGGATAGTAAGATGTCTTTTTCCTTACTTGTAACAACCAGAGAGGTGTCATCAGCAAACAAGACAAGACAAGTTTTGAATCTGTAACAGCTAAGTGAAGATCATTAATATAAATGAGAAAAAGCAGAGGTCCCATGACCGATCCCTGAGGACTCCAGATTGAACATTGCAATAGTTGCTTACATCATATTTATGAAGCTTCACTCTTTGTTTTCTATTATTTAAATAACATGTTAATAAATTAAAAGCCTTACCCTGAAAAGTTTTTTTAGTAATATTGAATGATTAACAATGTCAAACGCTTTTGACAGGTCACAGAAGGCTCCGATTGCATAATGAGATTTGTCCACGGCTACTGATACACTTTCTATAAAATCAAATATTGCAGATCCAGTGCTTTTCCCCTTTCTAAATCCATATTGAGAAGAATACAATAAATTATTGCTCTCTAGGAAACTTGAAATTTGGCTGTAAATAACTTTTTCGAATAATTTGGAAAAAGTTGGCAAAAGAGCAATTGGTCTATAATTCTCTGGTGATGTTTTATTTCCTGCTTTATATAATGATTTGATTTCAGCGTACTTTAAACCTCTGGAAAAATTCCTTGATTTAAAGCTAAGTTAATAATAAATGTTAAGGGATTGCTAGGTATACAGAACATTTTTTTAAGCAAAAACACAGGAAATTCATCCCAGCTGCATGACTTTTTTGATTTTAATGAATTAATTATTTCTTTTATTTGTCTAACAGTAACAGGCTGAAAATCTGAGAAAGATGCAGAGATAACTGACAGTTTAGATAGGTGGTTCTCGACAAGACACATATTTGGATTTACTTGTAATCGATCACATGTTTTGGTAAAGAAATCATTAAAGAAAGAGGCCAAGTCTTGTGGGCTCTCGTAGCTCACCTACTCATGCACTATCAATTCATTGCCACTTGATGACTTAATTTGTCCAGACTCTCTTTTAACAACATCCCATGATGCTTTTACTGTATTACTGGATTTTTTAATGAAATCACTGTTATATCTAATTTTTGCGGCAATAATACATTTTTTAAAACCTTCCTATAACATGATACGTAGTTGAGAAGCAGGGGATCCTCAGAATGCTTGGCGAGCTCATGAAGCTGCCTTTTTTTTGCACTTGAGATCCGGATGCCCTCAGTTACCCATCCTTTATTTTCTGATCGTTTCCTTTGTTTTACTGAAGTTAAAGGAAATGCTATTTTAAAGTGAAATAGTACAGTATTAAGAAAACTCTTATAAACTTCATTTACATTAGTTTCTGAATGATCAGAGAGGCTTTTTAGGCTTGTCCAATCTTCATTTTCTAATAATTTGATAAATTTGTCTATTTTAATTTTTGAAAAAGAGCAGGTTTTACTTGTAGTACGTGGGTTATTACAAAAATTAGTCTTAAAATTTCCGAAAACTAAACTTCTACTTTCCACTTTACTGCCAAACATTCTTGCAATATTCTTGTCATCTATACATTTTGCAATGTCTTTATTAATGGGTAAGATGATTCATCATCTTTTGTGTCGTTGAGTGACGTCTTTTAGGTCATCGTCGAGTGGAGCCACGTGTTCAGTCGACAGCAAGAAAAAGTTCTTTCAGCCGTTGCTAAAGATGATGCTGGCAAGACAAGTAGCAACTTGACAACATAAAGCGGTTTTTTGTATGTACTGTATATCTGCAACAAGAGTCAGCAGAGGCTATCGACCATGTTGGTTTTAAATCCATAAGAACAATGTTATTTGGGAATCCATATTTTTTTCTTATTTATTAACCAAAAGTTGTGTATGAAGTGTCATTTTAAACGTTATCATATTGCACATTGGGTTTGCTTTTGATGTTTTGAATACATATGCTCGGTTTAAAAAAATAGGTGAATATAAAAACTTGATATAATTAAAAAAAATGTCTTTTCTATAAAACTAATTAGGAATTTGCAAAGCAATTCCAACATGCAATTTCATTCTTTATCAAATGCAATTTGTTTGAAAAAATCCATTCAAAATAACTGCTTAATTTGGATACGGGTGGATTGTATTCCCAGTTCGAAAATGAAATGAAATGTGCTTTATTTAACAAGGCAAAATTATAACCATTAGGTCCTCTCTTACACTTAACTCCATAAGGAAAATATGATCCCTTAAAATAATGATAAAGAAAATAACATTATGCTTATGGGATAAAAACAACATAGCCGATAGCCTCTGCAGATTCTTATCAATTTCAGAGAAAAACATTATGTTTTCTTGAGATTCGCTTTTTAAAGTTGCTTCCAAGTTGTCTAGATGTTTAATTTTCTGATATATAGATAAATGAGAATTTTAGTTGGGTTAAGTGTATAAAATTAACCAGCCACTTCAAAATTTAAGCGTTTTCATTGATTAAGATGTGATGCCAAATTTAATCTTTTTTACCTTTGTTCATAATTATTAGTAATCAATATTTCTTCTATGACCTCCTGATCCCTAGGGAGATCAGCTGATATGTTTGAACATTTTGAAAAAATAGATGATTTTTTCCACTTATAAATGAAATGATGTCCTTTAATAAGTGGGCTGCTTAGTAAATTGTTCAGGTTGACGTAGCTGTTCACTTTAGGAAAGGAAATAATTCCTAATATAATGGCCTCAGTCCTAACCTAAGAATCTGGTTAGACAATGTTTTGTGGTCAGCATGTAACCAATATGCCAAACATTTTTAATATACACTCTGAGACAATGGAAATACAACTTTGTCATATGTTCATTTACTAGGCTGTGTGTAACAGCAGAGCAAGTGAAGCAAGAGCATGTGCAGCAGAAAAATGGCCAGATTAATGTGTGCAGTTATCAGGTGACTGGTTTAACAACCAACCAGTTATTTTTCCTTTAGTCGGTTTTTGATTGTTATTAACCAAATAAGTAACTGACCAATTTCCAACTACTGCAGTATCAATCTTCCTGCTGCTTGCCTAGTATTAGTCTACTCTATCTGCAAATAAGTAACTGACCAATTTCCAACTACTGCAATATCAATCTTTCTGCTGCTTGCCTAGTATTAATCTACTCTATCTGCAAATAAGTAACTGACCAATTTCCAACTACTGCAATATCAATCTTCCTGCTGCTTGCCTAGTATTAATCTACTCTATCTGCAAATAAGTAACTGACCAATTTCCAAATACTGTAATATCAATCTTTCTGCTGCTTGCCTAGTATTAGTCTAGTCTATCTGCAAATAAGTAACTGACCAATTTCCAACTACTGCAATATCAATCTTTCTGCTGCTTGCCTAGTATTAGTCTACTCTATCTGCAAATAAGTAACTGACCAATTTCACTACTGTAATATCAATTTTTCTGCTGCTTGCCTAGTATTAGTCTACTCTATCTGCAAATAAGTAACTGACCAATTTCCAACTTCTGCAATATCAATTTTTCTGCTGCTTGCCTAGTATTAGTCTACTCCATCTGCAAATAAATAACTGACCAATTTCACTACTGCAATATCAATTTTTCTGCTGCTTGCCTAGTATTAGTCTACTCTATCTGCAAATAAGTAACTGACCAATTTCACTACTGCAATATCAATTTTTCTGCTGCTTGCCTAGTATTAGTCTACTCTATCTGCAAATAAGTAACTGACCAATTTCCAACTTCTGCAATATCAATTTTTCTGCTGCTTGCCTAGTATTAGTCTACTACTACTCTATCTGCAAATAAATAACTGACCAATTTCACTACTGCAATATCAATTTTTCTGCTGCTTGCCTAGTATTAGTCTGCTCTATCTGCAAATAAGTAACTGACCAATTTCCAACTTCTGCAATATCAATCTTTCTGCTGCTTGCCTAGTATTAGTCTGCTCTATCTGCAAATAAGTAACTGACCAATTTCCAACTTCTGCAATATCAATCTTTCTGCTGCTTGCCTAGTATTAGTCTGCTCTATCTGCAAATAAGTAACTGACCAATTTCCAACTTCTGCAATATCAATCTTTCTGCTGCTCACCTAGTATTAGTCTACTCTATCTGCAAATAAGTAACTGACCAATTTCCAACTTCTGCAATATCAATCTTTCTGCTGCTTGCCTAGTATTAGTCTACTCTATCTGCAAATAAGTAACTGACCAATTTCCAACTTCTGTAATATCAATCTTTCTGCTGCTTGCCTAGTATTAGTCTACTCTATCTGCAAATAATATTAATATTAGTTTTAGTTTACTCATTACAGTGACTAAAATGAGATGAAAAAAATCAGTCCCCAAAAACCCTTTTTTTTGTATTAGTATAGTTAAATGTACCTATAATAATAGTTTTTTAAAGCAGGAACAATTTTTTAAACTCAGAATGGAAGTTAATATAGGTGCTTCAATTCACAAGAATTCATGAATGTTTCACCTAAATACATGGTTGTTTTGTACATACCAGTTAGTTTCTGCCATTTGTCTCTATTTTATTTATATTAAAAATAGAAGCTCATTACTATCATTCTATATTGCTGGATATGCAAGTGTTACACAGTCCAAGAGTAGAGATAACTGCAATTATGAAAAGTAAAATAACAACTGAAACATTTGACAGTTTATTCCGTTGTTTATCGCATCACTGTTTATTGCCAGCCTTCAACACATCCTCATGTCCCCATTACACTTGACCTTTCATGCATGCTTCTGCTGATCTGTATATTGAAGGAAATATTTTCAAAAAATTTTTTACCAAACAAATGTTTTATAATTTGTTGGGGTTTCTTTCAGAGACTCACTGGGAAAGGGATATGAACAGTGGGGCACTGTGACTGGGACCGTCAATGTCGAAGACAAAGTCACCAGTATTCATGCTCCATCACTCCGTCGGCACAGCTGGAAGTGGCCTCATGCCATTGCTAGAGTGGGATTGGTGGGAGTAGCAGAAAACGGGACATTATTCAGTCTTAGCTACACCTTTGGCAACATGAGGTACTATTTTTTAATTATTTTAATCTTATTATTTTCAGAATACCTATGAATATATATATTCAAAATATTTAGACTTTTTAATCAAGAAGAAGGTAACAAATATTCGTATTGTAATCAAAACTAGAATTATTTAATCTCAGATCTTTGGCTTAAGCGGCCGGTTTCATAACTAGAATGTACATTTTCCGGTGACACTGATGTTGGACATTTTTCGATCAGTGCTACTGAGGATACCACATCACAGCATGGGCGAAATGTCTGGTCATCTTGTAATTAGTTTAGATAGCACATTGACTCGGTTGTCACCGGAAATGTAGATTCTAGTTGGAAAATTTAAATTTCAGATATGAATATTGAATGCTATATTCTGTTGTAATATGGCCCATAATTTAAGTGTTGACAATCACAACACTAAATCTTTAATTTTTTGTAATCATTTCTTAAAGTGAATTGACCAATTATCATTAATTAAAGATTGGGGGTCATATAAAAAGAAAACATTTTAATTGATGTTATTTGTTCTTAAAAAAGAACTTAGCACTTAGACAGTTGACTTTATAGTGTAGTGCTGCAACCCATATACTAGGAGTGAAGTGTTGTGGAGATAATAACATCATATCGTTATTGCACTATGCAACAGTACATCAGATGTGTATAGTCAAGAGTCAACACTATGACTTGGAGATTGTAGGTAATAGGCTCTGTTCTCAGTCTTCTTAAAACTAGTTCACTCAATGGTTACCATCAACATGGACAGTACTTTCCCATGTTGGATAGTGGTAAGGGTTTAATGTTGTCTAAAGAAGAGAACTGAGTATTAGGCTTTTTAGTCAGCCAAAATCAAACCAATGCAACATGGTTCGGATTCCATGATAAGTTGTAGATCCTGTAATTGCTCTGGACATGAGGATCTAAATTTAATGGCCCTTTCAAAGAAAAAGTTGATATTTAATTAAAAACTCCTACATTTATTCATCTACATTCTCGCTCAAAATCAATCCCTATTTTCCAATATCTGGACAATTTGTGTTTTGATAAATAAAATAAATAATTGGAAGATAGAAAATGGTGTCAATTGGTTTGTTGACTCACTTAATCTGACATTCAGACACTCGGCTGCAATGCTACTTTTAAACATACTTTCTGTATTTAACCCTCCAGTGTAAAATATAAAACTTGAAAGTGAAAGGGCTTTTTTAAGAGTCTGTAAGCAATTGATTAAACATTCTTTTAAATAGAAAATAGTACAAAGGTATGACATAAATCCCTAAAATCAGAAAAGAATGCAAAATAAAGATATATTAACCCTTTCGATGCCGGGCATTTTTTCCCTTGGTATGCGAGAAATGCCGGGGGTATTTTTAGTGAATATGCATAGTTTACGTTACTTTGTTCTAACTTTGTTATTTTTCAATATATTTTCGTAATTATTTTTTGGTTTTTCTTGTTTTGAAATGCTCTTTTTACTACTTATATATTTTCTTAAATAAAATATTGGTTTTAATTTGTAAAATCAACTTTTTTAAAAAATTAAATTTTTTTTTTTTTAATTTTTCAGTTTTGAAACTTTTTAGACCATACAAAAAAAATATTAGGGCTATAAAAGTGACTTTATTTGAAAGAACATTTAATTACTAACATGCATACCAAATTTCAAAGTCTTACCTAGAAAATCCCAGGATTTATCGTAATTTTTTTCGACAGTACAAAATCAGATATTTGTCACATTTGAGCGATAATTTCAAGTGTGACAAACATATTTCAACAAACGCATATTTAAAAGATGTTTAAAACACTTTTTCTGAGTACTATAATCAATTCTCAACAGATTGGTACCGTATATATGGCATATTAACGAAAATGCCTTATCGAAAAAAAAAAAATTACGAGCGGTCCGATATAACGGACCGCGGCATTTTTAGCGTAACTACCGCTGTCCGATATATCGGACAGCGGCATCGAAAGGGTTAAAGAAAAAATACTATCTTAATCAATAATATTTCCTTATATCTTTCAACACAATTTTGTAACCTTCAAAAAAATATTTTCAAAGTTTGGACTATCGTCACTATAAAAAATTCCAAAATGTACATTTCTAGAGAATTGTATGTGCATGAATATATAAAAAAATATTCAATTATCATAAGAAGTAAAAAAAATTATAACACTAAATCTGAATGTAAAAATACTTTAAAATTTAGTCATATGAGAGGTCTAATGATTCTTCAGTGTCACTTCTTTCACTAACACGATTGTGTTTTTCTAATGTTTCTTACAACTTAGATCCTCATTCTTTGCACATAATTATTATGAGGTATAAACAATAACAACTGACAAAGTAAAAACACAACTGTTTGAATGTTGCTGCACAACTAATGGCAAAAGCTGTCTAGTTAGGACAGTGACAACAAAAATGTTTGTCAGCTGTCGATTTTGTTTCTATACACAGTATGGGTTAAAGTGAGGCATGAAATAAACTGATTATAAAGTTGATTCATATAAAAATAAAATAAAATTGCTACTGCATTCTGAAACCGAATTATGACTATATTAAGTTAACTTTGCAAAAATGTCGACACATCATATTTTACTATCGCTCAACCAGCCAAAAAAAGGGTTTATGCATCGACTTTTATCACCTGGAGGATTAATTTTCATTCTAATTAAACCAAAGAAAGATTAATTAGAAGCATTAACTAATAATACAGAAGATTTTTTTAAAAATATTGTAAGTTCATAATCTTATTGGTTTTTCCAGGACTCAACTGGGTCATGTGAGGTATTCTAATGGTAGGGTGGAACCTATTGTGGGTACCTCGACCATAGAAACAAATAATGTTGCAGAGAAATTCGTGAGAACCTTCTCAAGTAAGCTCTTTCACTAAAATCAAATAATACATAAGATAGGTTTAGTAGACCTTTGTACAGTAATTTGTATTTAGTAGACCTTTGTACAGTAATTTGTATTTAGTAGACCTTTGTACAGTAATTTGTATGTAGTAGACCTTTGTACAGTAATTTGTATGTAGTAGACCTTTCTTCGATGATAAGGATCATCATGTTTCAATTTTCTTTTATAAATATGTTTTTGGGTACCTCGACCATAGAAACAAATAATGTTGCAGAGAAATTCGTGAGAACCTTCTCAAGTAAGCTCTTTCACTAAAATCAAATAATACATAAGATAGGTTTAGTAGACCTTTGTACAGTAATTTGTATTTAGTAGACCTTTGTACAGTAATTTGTATTTAGTAGACCTTTGTACAGTAATTTGTATGTAGTAGACCTTTCTTCGATGATAAGGATCATCATGTTTCAATTTTCTTTCATAAATATGTTTCTTTGTCAGTGAAATTTTAGCATAGATATATAACCTCTTTTAGGGACAATAGTCCAAGGAGATGCATGAAGATGAGTGAATGTTTTTGTTTGTTAGTAGTTTACTGTTTTTGTTGTACATTTACTACCAAACCAAGTACAGATTATTATTTTTTTTATTTTTCACTACTATTATTATTTTCTCTCTCTAATATCTTATTCTTACTATTAACGTCACCATTTGTGCTATATATATATATATATATATATATATATATATTTCTTTCTTGACCATTAAAGACATTTTTCATGTCATCCTGTCTTATAGATTGGGCTTCACATGATGTATAAAGGGTGGAAGGGAGGGTCTGTTTGTTGATGTGATGTATACCGAGGTGGGAGGGAGGATATGTTAGTTGATATGATGTATAATGCGGTAAGAGGGAGGGTCCAGTTTGTTGACGTGATGTAAACAATGACATGTATGGGTGGGCAGGTGGGCCAATACCATTGTACGTATATGGGTGGGCGGGTGGGCCAATACCACTGTACGTGTATGTTTGGGTGGGTGGGGCAATACCACTGTACGTGTATGGGTGGGTCAATACTACTGTACATGGATTGTTTGTATTTTATGTTGTTTTTTAAATTTTGGGCATGTAAAAGGAACATGAATCTTTTTATAGACATGACTACAGCAAAAAACTCTATACCAAGTCCATCCTTAGACCAATCATCACACAAACAAACAGATTAGAGGGAGGATCTGTTTGTTGAAGTGATGTATGCAGGGGTCGGAGGGAGGGTCTGTTTGTTGACGTGATGTATGCTGGGGTGGGAGGGAGGGTCTGTTTGTATAGACAGCAGTGTGTGGCCAGGGACAACCATTTTTTAAACAATATTATTTCTATTTTTTATTTAAAATCCATGCTTCTCATGTGATTTAAGTTTTAATGTTGGATACTCATTTCAATAAACTTATAATTGATAATAAAATGTCTCAGTTTATACCTACAACACATCACAATTGTTGCAGGTAGTTGTAGCAGCCATCTCACTTATTTTGTTCGTTCCTCTTGGCTTCGATGGGGTGGCTTCGAGTGGTCGACAGCTCGTTGTGTTCTGGACTCCCATCCAGCTGTTTGCCTTGTGCTTTCTTGGGACAGGTGATTCATAGATATTTTGGTTTAAACTGTACTTGAGGATTTGGAAGTTTTGTATTTAACTATCACAAATAAGTTAGCTGTTCTAATATATACACTGTGGTCAGACTGTTCCTTTTTAGCTTTGAAAAATGATAAAAAAAGAATATACCTCTAGCCAAATTTATATACAACATTTTCTCTCGTAATTACAGATGTATTTACTTTAAATGTTTAATATACTAAAAACATCGCCATTGCTGATTTTTAAACATGTCGAATTGCCTTGTTATTACTGAACATTAATTCTGATTAAATTTCCATTGAATTCATGTTCAGCCGTGCACTTATACTTTACAACAGTTATATGGTAGGCTTTAGGAACAGTCGTGATGAGGAAAACTCACTTATGGGATATTTTATAATTTGTAGAAATAAAACTCACATAATCCTATATAAATTTATAAAGTATGCTTGAGGCTATTTGAGAACAAGGTTTTTGTTCTTAAAAGCAACTAGCAACTATAATTGGGCAGGACGATTAGTGATGTGCATATTATATTTAATGCATGTAAAGGTTCCAGCAGAAGAGGAGAATCGTTCCACCACTGGCTGCCTTACTTCATCTCGTCGATTTATTTTACAAAATATGCAGCTAACATTTTTTAGGCCTATATATGAACAAAATATTAAATATAGCCCACTCTTGACATATTTAAATAGATGAGTTCCCTAGCTTTTGTAGTTTTCAACTGAGTTCGTCTTTCATTTATAATTAAACCTGTATTCGAAAAAAATACGTTCACAATGGAATAGACGTGGCAATGAAACAAAGGTATTGTTTAGCCAGAGTACTTAGTGATGGGTATAATAAATTAGTTCTAATATAAGATAACAATAATACTATAAAGGCCGAATACTACGATTAGCGATAGCACGCATGCAATTGTTTGATTTTGGATATTAAATTATTTAAAGAGTACAGAAGTACAGTTCAAGACTTTCGTTTCTAAGAACTGCATAGTCCGTTAGAATGGGTACTGTTGACGTTGCCGGTACTGTTTCACTGGCTCTGTGAAGTTGGAACTGGGAGTTCCAAATGTTATAGCGGAACTGTTGCGGTTACGAGCGTGAAACAGTACCAACGAGACAGTTACAGTTACTTTGACCCACCTCTATTGTAGTAGTTAAATATCAAATGGTTTCTGAGATCTAAATAGTCTTATTACTTAAAGTTTAGACAAAATCTACTGTTGGCTTTCAAGATCTATTTTAGGACTTCAGAGATTGTTCATTTAGAGTTTAAGATAAAACAGAATTACTAAAAAAAAAAGAAATATTTAAGTTGTCAATAACTAGTTCATAAATAAAAAATTAGTGAGATTGTTGTTTTGATGATCAGAAGTATGAAAGACTCCCTTCCTCTGCTGCCGTTACTGACCTGGTCATTGTGTGAGAGCAATGAGCTCGTCCTGACGCTGAACCACCCTGCATGTAGCAACCCCAACGTAGTAGGGGGAAAGGCAGCCTCTCTCGCCCTATTGGCTAAAGCAGCACACTCCTCGCTTAAACATAAGGTATTGTCCTCAACATGAAGTCCAAAGACAACACATGTCTAATTGTAATCAGCCACTCTACTGCAGCTGAACTTATATTTAGACTATAGTTCTTTATTTGACTTAATTATTTGTTCTCATAAATGTTAGAGATCATGGTGTCCTTGTCAGGTAATATATTACTGTCTTCTTATTGTTGTTAATATAATTGTTTATCATTTATTAATTGTTATTTATTTATTGTTAACTATTATTTATTTTTAACTAGCTAAAAAGTAATAATCGTTGAAGTAAGGTTAAAATACTTGTTATTCAAATTTAATTTTAGTTCGGTTATTTTAGATTACATTTATTGCTATATTTATTGTTATGCATTTGAGGATTGTTATAGAACCTACTGAAGTCATGCAACAATCACTGGCTGCCATAGACTCTTTTATTTGCATGCTAAATTGATTATTGTTATTAAATGCTACAATGTTATTGGCCTTGTTGCTGTTTTGTAGCATTGTAAATAAAATAAATAAATGGCCATTAAACCATTGCTGTGATCTTGATGGTGATTTCTCACCAAGGTAAGTATGTCAGTTTTGGCAGTGGTAAATACAATGCCACAGACAGGTTCTAGCCCTACTAATGGAGTCATTACTTCCTTTTCAGTCTTGTTGTTCCTTATGTTCATAAGGATTGAATTGAACATTGTTAAGCCAGGCCAAGGCACACCAAGTCTGGAAACATTCCAAGGAAGTCTTGGAGCAGAATTTACTGAAGTCAAGCAAGATCTTGTCTTAGTAGATTGCACAGCACCCCCCTAAACTGCCTCTGATTGGCGAGTCCCAGAAGAAAATATTATATATATAATCTAGGGATCATGAACAAATTTACAGCAAAACAAGTTCAATATTTTCAAAAAATGTTGTAAATTTCATTGTTAAACCAAAATGGACTAAATATTATTTTTTCTTCTAAATTTAATTTGAATGAAAAGAAAGTAACATATCAAGTGAAATTACTAATTCCCTGAGGTTGTAGGTGGTGGTTCCAAAGGGGTTTTGTCTGACTGTACATGCTATGCAGCTACAACTCCAGTCCTCACAGTCTCTTACCTCAGCTGTCAAATTACTAATTTCCTGAGGTTGTAGGTGGTGGTTCCAAAGGGGTTTTGTCTGACTGTACATGCTATGCAGCTACAACTCCAGTCCTCACAGTCTCTTAACTCAGCTGTCAAATACTTGAGTTTTATCAGTGCAGACTCCCAGTCAACTGACTTACATCAAGAGTGTCAACAGTAAGTACGATTCCATGAAAAATACCAGAGAATCTGGTTTTGAGATTTCGAAAGCGTTTTCAATCAATAGTAAACATCTTTATTCACACAGAAGTACAAGGAACATCTGAATAGTGTCAGATTAAAAATTCAATTCATGGATACAAACATTAGCTAGTTGACAGTACGAACTAACAAGTTTACAAAGTAGTGTTTTTTTAAATATCAGGTAAAAATAGAGGTAGAGAAAATCTTCTGTTGAGTAAGAAACTGAGTTTAATAAATACTATTTTAATATTTTTGTACTCTTAAAAATATTCAAACTATTATGATTTTTGTAAAAACTTGTACAACAATTAACCCTTAAGTACCCGTGTGGGGTGTTCAAAACACCCCAGTGAGGAAAATTTTGTCGTTATTCAAAGTGGGAATTGATTGACTAACCTGCCTATCCTTTCAGTACCTTCAACCTACAGTCTGAGAGTCATGCAAAATTGGTTTTCGTTAGTTTGTGGTGAGTTATTGATCTGTCAAGTGTTATCAAAGTTGTCTGGGGTGTCCGTGTCACTCCGCGCGGGTACTTGTGTCATTGTTTGAGAAGCATTTATGTAACTACTATTTATGTACCAACTGAAAATATATTTAAAAATTTAAATTGTAGAACAAAATTTAACTTATATTATTTAATCTATAATATCTGAAAAACATAGATTCTATATACGAATCTAGGTTTTTCAGATATTGTCACTGTCACTTTGAAAAAAATAAAGGCATCAATGTAAGCAGCATAATGCAAGGTATCAAAAATCCCATCACAGGTAATCAAATCTCATATTATCTTAGTAGTTTGTTGATAAAATTAAAGAACTATAGGGAAATTAGTAAATTTTTTTATTCTTACTTATCAACCAGTCAAATCTGTCCACAAGAGAGAACTAGATGATACATTTCAAATCAATAGATTCATTATCAGGTTTTTGTCTCTATGAAGTTGAACTTATATGAAACTTATTTGATACATAGTTCACTCGCGTAAAAACAAATTGAAGTTTGTATCAAATAAGTTTCATATAAGTTCAACTTAGTAGAGATAAAAATCTGATGATGAATCTATTGATATGAAAGGCGTCCTCTAGATCTCTCTTGTGGACAGATTGACTGATTGATACATGTGAGTAATTGTTGATCGTCTGTCCGGGGCTAAAATAACTGATTTTTATAAAAACTATTGAATATCACGAGGCTGTAATGAAGAAATGCTTAACAAATCCTTTTCACCTAGGATAACTTAAAGATGAGTTAAGAAAGAAAATGTTTTTATCTTCATCAACAAATACTTCAGTGATGCAAATCTGAATCTCTGATATTTGTTTTAGTTAATGTTTCAACGACAATTTCTCTTTTAAATTATTTGTTTTCTTGTCATGTGTTTTTCAGTTACTTTTAACAATTGATTCCAACCTAACATTTTAAATCTACAAAAGTATATAACTACCATGCACAATGTTACAGTGTAGAGACTGCTTGGCTAACAGTTCCAATGTGTGCAACGGTGACAGCTATCCTGACTGAGAGAGTCTGTGATGGTCGAAGTTATGCAGTACGATCCTCTGGCTGCGAGGAGGACTGTGTTGACACATGCTCAGCTGGCCAGAATGCAACAGTACTGGGCTGTGTAGGCCTACATAGTGTGGTAGCAGCTGTGCACAAATGTTGGGCATCACTCTACTCCTTCCAATCAGTCCAATATCGTAGGTAAGGAATACCAGTATTGTAATTTAAAAATAATTCAGCAAGTAGTACTTTTGCCAATTAGTAGCTTTAAGGTACAATGTACGATAAAACACAATGTTGAGAAAACACTCTGTTCACAAAAATATCTTATATGAAAATGAATGAGAATACTATTTATTGAGGCGAAAATTAGGACCTCACATGGTACTTTCTTACATTTAACCTCAAAAACATAGATGACAATTTTAATTGAAAAATGTTTGTATGTTGAGATAGAGAGTATTCTATCTTCTTTTGTTTTGATTATGATTCATTCCTTTGGGTGCTCAGAATCCTTTTTTTAAGGGGTGGCTCCTATCCTTTAGGGGTTAAGTTAGAGAACCTTTGACCAAGAGTTATGAGAGAGATCAGTTCTGCATTTTTATTGTAAAAATGATGACATGTACAGACACAAGTTGTAATTAATCACTCACATGAGGCTTATGCAACATTGGTGCCAAACATTATCAGATGCGTCAGACAAAAAAGATACATCTTTTTCGAACATGAATTATGCACTTCAGCTTAATTTAAATACAACAATAAACTTACTAGACAAAGTAAATTTAAAAACTCTTGTTTGAAAGTTTATAATTGGATTTTTTATGTTTTATAAAATCCAAGAAATATGTAAATATTGTAAATGTACAATTGCGTATACATTAGTTATTTAAGTTTGTATGCAATTGAAACAATAAATATATATGGTAGCTATTTGTTATGTATTTTATAAAGTTACAATGTTATGATGTATGGAATTCAACGCTCATTTATATTAGGTATTTATGTAAATTTACTAACACAAATTCATAATATATAAGCCACACAAAAAACATTTTCCAAAAATGTACAGCAGAATAGTTTTTAAAAAGTCACTTTAATTTTAAAAATATATCATTGTTGCTGCAAATTTAATTTTAGTATCCAAAAACAAAGGGCTTCCTTTAAGTACAATAGTTTGATAAACATAAGCCAAAATAAATTGGGTTAAATTATTTTTTAAGCTTCCTGAAAACTTGACACTTATCAATGATAGGCCTAAGAAATTTAAAATTGAATTAAAAAAATATCTCATTGAAAACCAATACTACAGGGTTCCTGACTTTTTTTCGTAAAAAGACAATCCATTCTATTCCATTCAATTCATACTAATAAATTTCTTTGCAATCCTTGAACAGCCGGAGGCTCTGCTGCCTGCAATTTAGTTGGAAGAAGATGGATCTCAAGCCCTGTGAAGAGGGTCTGTGGGATGACAAAATAGATAAAGATAAAGACTACCAATCTATTTTGCGTAAAATTGTTTAGTCGTAAATAAACATTGTGAAATGTATATACAGTAACGGAAATTAAGTATGTCATGCTTTCTATATGGCTGCTGCAACCATCCTCCAACAGCATTATGTGCAATACCTTAAAAAAAAGACAAGTTGGCTCGTCTAGGATATTAAAACAAATTTATCAGACAGAGAAGTTGATCAGTGTGAAGAAGAGTCTCATGTGGTATGAATCACTAAGCTCTTCTACGAAAATAATTTGTTAGTGGTAATAATATTTACAGAAAAGGTTGCATCCTATAGTGCGCTGAATGTGTGTCAAGTTGGTGTGTCTAGTAGTTAATTTTCTAGTTTGTCATGCGGATGGCAGGGCAAGCACCTTGTCAGTCCCTGCCTTATTCCACCCAAACCCCCGAAGATAAACGTAGTAATTATTACTACAGATATATAAACATGCACATTAGTTGTTATCTATTTATAACTGCCACTGAGGCGTTCCCTGTGGTCATAAGAATGCGGTCACTGTTTCTTTTTTCAGTGTGTAACAACAACACCAAACTTCAATACTTAAAATTAAGTAATACATGACTTTCTTCATTACTAGTCTTTAATTATGATTGTTATTATTATCATTTTTATTTCAATTAGCTACACACGATGAATTTAATTCGTTTTTTGCAGACTGTACTATTTTGTACTTGCAGGCAAGCTGGACTGCCAGTGGTGTCAGCAATGGGGGTGGTTGTCCAGGAGATAGTTGCTGCCGAGTCAGCAGGAGTTATGTTTACACGCCACCCTGTGACTGCAGACCCACACCAACTACTCATTACAGCCAACTATGGCTTGGGAGAGGTGTGCATCATACTTCACAATGTTCCTTTCTAAAAATAGGCACTACCAAACTTAATAAATTTTGAGTACATTTTGGCTCTGACATGCCTCAAACTGGAGTAATTAGAATAGATTAAATAACACTTGAGTACATTATGTAAGGCTGTTTAGTTGGCTAACTCTGCACTTTGAAATGTTGATATTAGTCTTTAAAAAATTATGTATTTTTAATTTTTATTAATCTTATGTTTTAATCCTCGTACAGAAAAATATGTTTGATCATTGTGTGCAAAGCAGTAAACCTTATCTGTTTTGCCTCTAATTTATAAATCTAATTCAAACAAATTCTCTTTCTCTCTGCATTACAACTAACTAAACACCTGAGCTAATATTGTTGAAATGCAATTGTTGTAATTTGATGGCTTGCATAATCAGGCCTTCCACTTGTCCTACTTTTCCTACTTTTCCTACTTTTTCAAAAAATGTCCTACTTTGTCCTACTTTTTCAGCAATGTCCTACTTTTCCTACTTTTTTTGAAATTTCAGGAATAATCCACTATTTTACCCCAAAAATACAGATTTGCTTGGAATTTTTAGCCTGTTTTTTAAAAATAAATTAAATATTACATATACACTATAATTCGGAGGCTTCAAAGTAAAGCCATGGTAAAACCATGCAATTTGGATGATGGGTTTTAGGATTTATAGTGTGATGTGTGGAATTTTGTATCTATTTTGCTCTTTGTGCGTTCCCGACGATGTGTTTTTTTGTATGTGGGACTGTGTTAAGGATTCTGAACCTACCCGACCCTAAAGGTAAGCCTTTTTCTTCTAAAATACTCACTATGTACCGTATGTAAGACCAAGGATCATTTTATTTTTTATATTAATAGGCAGTTTTAAAAAGATTTATTGTATTTGTAAAATAAGAAGTGGGTGGATGGAGGGCGTTTAGGCTTCTAAGGTGGGTTGGAAGCCTGCTCATCAGATAGGATTTAATTGACAAGAGCTGCTTGTGAATTAATTCCTGTCTGATGAACTTACACCAATAAAAGGCTAATAAAATAATTGTATTCTGTGTAAAAATCCTTCTCAACTAAACGGTTTACATACATTTTTGCAATTTATAAGTAGCAAAGCTACCTTTCAAATCTTGGCATTTTATAACTTGATGTGTTTTATATATATTAGCCTTATATTGTGTTTTATATATATATTAGCCTTATAGTGTATTTTATATATATATATTATTATTTTCAATGGTTTTATGCTTATTTTCTAATGTGTTTAATTTGTTTCAGGCAGTAAGATGATGGAATAGTTTATAGTACAAAAAATGCCACGGGAAACACATTTCAAAGAAGACTGGCTTTTGAGCCAAGATTCTAACAAGCATCTTATGTCTTTGTGGTGCAAGAAAGGCAAAAATGACTTTGAAGTGCATTGCAAGATATGTAATCATTATTTTTCCTGTGCAAATAGAGGCAAAGACCAACTAATTAAGCACAGTGAAACTAAAAAACATTATTCAAAAGCGAATGTTGCATTCTCTGCTCGGCAAACTGTTTTCACAGTGACAGAAAGCGGTAGTGTCGCAACAACATCAGTGCTAAAGGAAAGTGCGGTTACTTTGGAGGATCCTATTCGTGCGGAGTTAATATGGGCTTTCAAGCTAGCCCAATCAAACTTTTCTTTTGCTTCTTGTGATGGTCTTCATGAAGTGTTTACATTAATGTTTGGTGAAAGTGCCAAGAACTTTAACATGGACAAAACCAAAGCTTCATATTTGATTTCCTTTGGATTGGGTCCTTTCTTAGTTAAAGAACTAACCAGGGATATTAGAGAGTCAAACAACTTTTATACTTTGTGCCTCGATGAGACGACTACAACTCAAGTTAAAAAACAACTTGACCTCTACGTAAGGTATTGGTCACCACAGCAGGTAGCAGAACCAGTCCAATGTCGGTATTTAACTTCGATATTTTTGGGCCATGCTGAAGCAGAAACCATGTTTGATGCAATCATCAAATCATCTGAAATTGAAGGTGTCTCAATTTCAAAAGCTATTATGGTGTCAATGGATGGTCCTAATGTGAACAAGTCCCTTTTTACCAAACTTAACTCACAGGTTAAATCTTTAGGTTCCCCAGGTCTAGTGGACATTGGACCTTGTTCTCTCCACAAAGTCCACAATGCTTTTGGAAGTGGACTTCGTGACCATCCATTTTCACTGATAGATGAATTTGCAACTGACATCTTCAAATTTTTCAAACTGTCTGCTGCAAGAAGAGAAGATTACAAGAAAAGTCAAGAGCTAATGCAAGTAGAAGAACATTTTTTTTGTCAGTATGTAAATAGCAGATGGTTGAGTATTGGTCCAGTCTTGAAAAGACTTATCGAACAGCATGAGGCACTGAAACATTATTTTTTCAAGTTTTTGCCACAAAACCAAAGTTCAAAGAGTCTCGACAAGAATTATAAGTACCAAAGAATCTGCTCTGCTTTGAAGAATAACATTCTTCTTCCTCTAATGCAGTTTTTGCTTCATATCAGTGCTGTATTTTCTAAGTTTCTGACAATGTTTCAATCTGAACAACCATTGGTTCATGTACTGTATGATGAAATGAACCATTTAATGAAGACTCTTTTGAGAAAATTTATCAAAGCTGAAGAAATTGAAAAACACAAAAACAACATCAGTCACATAGAGGTAAAAAAATCAAACTTGCTTGAGTTTAAAGACTTAGAAGTTGGAAGTGAAGCTAAAAAAACTCTACTTTCATTAAAGATCCTTGACAAAGAAAAGTCTGAGTTTTACCAAGCTATAAGTTCTTTTTTTATTACTGTGACCAACAAGCTAATGAAAGATCTGCCCATCGACAACAAAATACTGAAAAATATGCAGTGCCTGCATGGGTTGGCAAGAAAAGAAGAAAAAAGCTATGACATGTTCAAACGGATAATCACCCAAGTACCACATGGTCTGACAGAGGAAAAAATTGATAGACTTAAAGAGGAATGGTTAGGATACCAATCAGATTTGGATGTAGCAGAAGATTGGTATATCCAATCGAAGACACAGACTGAGGTCAAGTACATGAGGGTGGATTCCTACTGGAATAAAGTTTTTCAACTAAAGACATCAACTGGTAAACCCAGATATCCTCAGCTAGCTAGTTATTTGCCCTCACTTCTAACACTAGCACATGGAAATGCAGATGTTGAGAGAGGGTTTTCTATGAACAATAATATTGTGACCAATGAAAGGAAGGCACTCAATGAGCATACCATAATTGGCTTGAGAGTTGTAAAAGATTTTGTAAGAGTCAATGGCAAAGTAGAAAATATTAAAATAACAAAGAGAATGGTAGATGCAGCTAAAGGGGCAAGCTCCAAGTACAAAGAGTATTTAGCTCAAAGAAAAGATGAAGAAGTAAGGAAACAGAAGGAATCTGCTGAACAAAAAGAAAAAGAGGCATCTAAAGAAAAAGAGATAAAAGCAAGAAATGAGATCAAAGCTGCTGAAAATCTTCTAGAAGAAGGCAAGAAGAAGCTCCAGTTGGCTATGAAAAGGAAAGACTTTGCAGAAGTGTCATTAGCCTCAGAGATGATTGACATTTCAACCAAACGATTAAAAACAGCTAATGAACTTTTGATACATAAATAATGGTTTAGTTTCCTTTCTCTAAGTATTTTTTAAATACTACATTATGAAAAAATATAAATAAGTTATGTATTTCTATTCTTTTGTAGTAAAAGAGAAAATAAATTATAAAGAGCGGGGACATGCATGAATTTTGGGTTGAAATAATTTTTTAAAGTGTTATTTCTATTTATTTATCTCATAAATTTAACATTCATTTGTGAGTCATTAGGTAAGACCTAATTTATTAGTCATAAATTTAGATTAATGCCCGTTTGAACTAATCTTAGTATATTGTAGGTTCAAATGAGAACAAAACTACTTCATAGTCTTGGATTTAGTTTTCAGTATTATTTTTGCTTCGATAAATTCAGCTGTTTTAGCTCTCAATTCATGCATGCGGAACGAGGGGGGTCCCCGTATGGAATAAACAATTAATAAATAATAATAATACAACGCTAAGTGTGACTGTTGCGCCTTTCGTTAAATGTCCTACTTTTTTCATTAAAATGTCCTACTTTTTTTCTCAGACCTAGTGGAAGGCCTGCATAATTTACAGTTTTGTAAAATGTAAATTTTAAATTTAGAATCCTTCTACTGGTATTATTGCAGCCAATAAATTAGATACAATTCATGTGATGAAGAGGCTTAACCCTTTGCGATCGTGCGGCCCGGCTGCCGGGCCACAACAAATTCCAGACAGCTTGGAATAATTTATTGGTGAGTTGTCCTCGCCGCTCGCGTGGCCAGTCTCCCGGGCCGTGCTGTTCTCAGCACCAGCTCGGTATTTAACATGGCGGCTACCTCCCATCAACTCAGAATTATTTACTGCTACAAGCGGCAATATTGACATCGGATATTTAAAACTTAAAAAACTAGTACCCGATACTTTATAAAACTATTGTAAATTATACATTTAAACAGACCATTTAATAAATATGAACGTCAATTTAATTGTAAAATACTAGTTTCATTGGTTACTTATTTAAAAAAATTAAATAAATGATAGTTTGCAAATCAACTTGTGCAGTCACTATTAAAATTTGCTATTTTATTATAATAATTAATATCCTGACTGTCTATTTTGTACATAACATTTATATGAAAGTTATTAGTATTCGATAAAATTATAAAAGTTTACCTTGCTATTTATTTAATAACGAAATTCTCTATAAATATATTTGTTACCTATGCACTCACAATGGATTTGTCTCATTACTTTATCGTGAATAAAAATAGTTTACCAACGTTTTATAAATAAATAATTATTATGACGATTGTTTATATCCTTAAGTAACTGTTGTGTTGGTGTAACTACAAATAAGAAATTATTAAAATACAAAATTATGAAAGGAAATTTATTGAAACCATTATACACTACAATAAAATGAAATTAAAATATTATTGCAAATTAAATGAAAATAAACAATTAATTAGGCTATTGCAGTTACAATCGTTTCATGGTTATTATTGGGTTTTAAACTTTAAACTAACCACAAAACAGCATAAAAAGGATGTAAACAACTGTCAAACATTCACTGCAATAGCCTACGTGAATAGGCAGTGGAAGACACGTTGTTATTTTATATTCTCCTGTGATTTGATTGGCAGTAAAATAAAAACAGCTGGTGTTTCATTTAGTTCAATAGTTTCTCGTTTGATGTCAGCACTTTACGGCTACACCAGCACAATGTAATTATTTCTATATGGAGAACGAATTTATTGGGCAGTCACACGGGCCATACGACCGTAGAAGGAATTCTATAGTGGCAAGTCAGCCGGGCCACGCGTTCGCTGAGGACAACACAAGTCGAAACTAATATGAGTTGGCGCAAAAATGGCTGTGGGCCGTGAGCCAGGCCACGCGTCCGCAGAGTACAACCCATATATTTCAATGTTGATCGCAAAGGGTTAACAGTTTTCTATGTATAATAACTGATCTAATTTGTTTCTGTTGCTTTCAGTATATAATATCATTTAATCCTTTTTGGTTACTTGTCAATATTATGTCGAATTTCCTATCAACTGATAGTTGAAATTATAGTAATTGATGCAATGTTTTCATATTTTTTCATTCGGTTTTGCGATTTATCATTTAAAATATAATTAGACCATGTGACCAACGATTTTCTTTTTTTTTCATTGGATAGGGATTTATTATCAGCTGATGAGCTTCAACTATGTTATTATTCATGGTGTTACTATTTTACTTCATTTAATAATGTATGCTTGATTTTATCGAAATATGGAAAATTATAATATTAGCGTAAAATAAATATAAATAGTCATTTGTGTATTAGTATACTTGGAATAACTAATTATGTATATTTAGTTGCGATCTGTAAGGGTACGTCAAGGTTATGATTGATAGTGTAATCCAGTTATTCAGTAAGATTGTGAGCAAACTTGCCTTCCATAATAAGCCAGTGTTCCAACTAAGGAACTGACAAATATCACAGGATATCTAATGAAATAAAGTGTAATTTTCTAATCAGTGTAAGTAGATAAAAATGTTTTACTTACCCTATCACAGTTTATGATAATTTTTTCTATTTAGCTTATAAAATTGCTAATTTAAGTGACAAATTCCTTTAACTTTTTCCAGATATTGCATGTAAGAGCAGGAAAGCAGGGTTCACTTTTTGAAAAAGTGCTTTGGGCAAGTCATTTGAGAGACACAAAAAAATAATAAACCATTTGTTATGTGTTCTCTCAAAGGACTAACTTAAAGGACATTTATCAATAAGACAAGCCTGCTTTCTTATCACAAAATATAAACATTCAGCCCCCTCCATATTGAGGGAAATAACAAGCATACAGCTAGAACATTTTATATAAATAAATGTTTTTATTTTTTAAAGGATAAATCATGCTTTATTTATTTTAAAAATATTTTTAAAAAATTCTTTAAAGTAAATTCATTATACCACATTAAAAAATATTGTATATTAACTTTTAGACTGTTGTCTCTGGGAATGTAGAGCCAGATACAATCATTGTGAATACAGAGGATCAAAAGAATTTAAAACTTGAATCCATCGCTCAGGGCAGGAAGGATAGAAAACTTGCAATAACAGGTAAAAAAGTTTCCTAATTCTAGATTTAGCAAGATTTAGAATACCTAAATTGACTATTGTATATTAAACGTAATAAAGGTGTATTAAAATTACCAGTTTATAAAACTATGAAAATTAAATATTTTAACACTTCAAAGAGAAATTTGACAGCAAAATATGTACGTTTAAAAGATAAATTACATTTTGATTTATCTTAGTTCTAAAACTAACAACATAAATGTAACTAATACAAAATTAATCAAGAACTAAAGAGGGTAAACTACACATGTGGTTTGCCTGCCTGTGGTCCACAAGGGCCGTCCCTAAATTATGTAATGCCTTTAGAGGGATAGGAGGGTTTTCAGCAGCGTTATGCATCGTTACGGGGAGGGTGGGGGTTTCTATGAAGTGTTATATAACTACTAAACTTCAAAAATTTGTTTGAATTCATTCATAAAATGTTATTGTTTTTCCCTAAAATACAAGATATTTTAAAAAGATTTTAAAGTTATATATTCTTCCTCCATTAGAAAATAAACAAAACAAAATCAAAACAATGACTATCATAAATTATAATATATATGAAAATGGATGATACAAATTGGAGGGGGGAGTTGGTGACAGCGTTACGTAATTTTTAAGGGGGGTTAGGTTACAAGTCCGTTACAAGAGGGAGAGGGAGGTCTGAAAATCCCAACTTTAGCGTTACGTAATATAGCGACGGCTCCAAGGAAGGCTACAAGTGGTTGATTAGTGGGTTCTAGGTGAATAATTTGACAGTGTGATTTTCTCTGTACCTTTCTGTCAATTCATTTCATTCATTCCTTTGGTGTTGGAATGACGATCGTGGCTTTTATTTTATTTTAATCTCATATTTAATTTTTTTAGTTATACCTAAGAATGTACTGTTAGTACTGGATGACTTTTATATTTGATGAGAAGTGACTATGTGGTTGACATTGTGCACAGACTAAATATGAATACATACAATATTACAGTTTAAACATATTGTTATAGATGATGGAGAGATTAATGTAGAACAGCTGGGTCCAGAAATGGCTGACAGCTTGTGCCTGACCAAGCCTGAGATGATGGCCTTGGCCAAAGTTGGACTCAGCCTAGAGAAACTCTTTGGCTGGCCGAGAGACATAGAGTGGGCTCTTAACAAAGTAAATACACTTTTTGTAAACTTTTACTAACTATAGTTGTTTATTTAAATCTTTTAATGAGAAAGCTAAATATATAGCCAGTTAGATTTAACTTGTACAGTGAATGCCATCGTAACTTGAATTGACAAGATAAATGTAGATTGTAAATGTAGATAAATTGGTCGGTAGCGTAGTTGGTTCAATCCCAGCTTCATGTGCTAAAGGTTCTCAGTTCAATCCCAATCAGAGTCAATACATTTTGAGAAGGATCAGCTGATAACCACCGGCTGTTCATTTGTCATTGGGCTATTAATTAGTGACACTTTCTAAGGAATAGTCAGCCTTAGTTTGTAACAACGACTACATTCGCTCATATACACTCATCACACTCATTCGAAATCCATATTCGCCCATATCTTGACGATCGGCGTCTTATGAATAAATAAATAAAAAAAATAAAATAAATAAATGTAGATGGGCTGGTAGAGCTAAATAAAAAAAAATCAACAGCAGCACCAAAATACTTAAATGAATGAAAATACAGGCAGCACAAACAAAGTAACATGTATGTGTGGAAGAAAAAAAAGAAAACTCATACTGGCAGAAAGTCATCAATGTTATCAAAAAAACAATGGCAGTAATCCAGTTTAATATAGCACTTAGGTGACTAACATCTTCTATCTACTTCTTTTGAACATTGTTATATGATTTTTATGAAAGATTAATTAATTAAAATATTTTCAATATTAAAATCGCTGTCCATTAAGTTGAGCAATGATAGTGTTTTGACTTATATAGAATACTGTAAAGACCACAGTAGTAAGTCAAACCAACAAATTTGAATAAAACAAGTGGATGGAATCCAGGACATTTTAGTTTTTATTTCTGTGGAACAAAGGCTGACTCTAGGTTCATTCCAACTCCAGCATGAAGTGCAATAACTAAAAATGTACAGTTATTTATAACTCTGGTTTAATGGAAGGATGGTCACTTGTTCGTGTTTTTTTTTTTTTTTACGGCAGTAGAATTTTTTACTTGTGTACAAACGTTATGGGACAGCGGTCCAAATCCCTCAAGCAAATTTTAGTGGACCTCCCTGAACCTGTGACCCTCTGCATTTGAAGCAGTAGTGCTAACCACTAGGATATCAAGAGGCCTAACAAATAAATAAGTGTTTTATTTAGGAATAGTTACATTTTTTACACTAGATTTGGCAGAGGCACCTGTGCCGATGTGTTATAAAACAATGAATTTGACAAGAGCATTCATCATTATCTTTTGCATCATGTTCATCTTTTTACAACAAAGGAAATTATATTTACCAATGTCAAATTTGGATGGTAATATAAAACCTTCGTACGCGGCAAATAGACATATACCCCGCCTTCACTTTGCCTCAAACGCGATTAACAAATATATCCTAAATAAAATATTTCTGTCGATAGTGTAAAGGATAGCTCCAAAACCTTCCGCTAGAGTGCAGCATCAACCTAGACATGTCTTTAGCTAACTCCCTCAGCCTATCAAAAACTTAAATAGTCTATGAATGAAAAAGGGCGGGCAGTCAATCAGAGCATGCATGGGTGTGGCACCGCCTCCTGCCTTTCCACACACATAAAACGGAAATATCCTCGGTCTGTCGCTCCATCCAAGCACATTGTTTTCATCACTTATCGGTAACTTTCTTTGTTTTCTAGTTTTCAATTATTTTGTTGTAGTTAATATTGTATCATTAATGACAGGTAATGTTAAACTTTCAACTAAAATGTTAAACATTTTTTATATTTGTACTTTTCATTATAATTGTACATCTACAATAAAATAGCATGGAAAATTATAAATTTCACTTTAAATTAGGGGCGTGCGAGTACTCGAAACTTCGAGTATTTGATAGAGTATTTTACTACTCGAACTCGGCTTGAAGCTCCCGAAACTACTCGAAGTTCGATCGAGTAGTTGTATTTCACAAAATATCATATTTACATCTTAGTTTAGTTTTAAGAGTAAACAGTTTTATAAGTTATCAATAAAAAATGTTTGTGTTTTATTTTACTCTTAATCATACGTTATCAGTTTGGTACGCCTAATTACAAAGTAAACAATACGCCTAAAAACAGATAGTACACGATGACAGTCAAATGAACTAGTCGACGTAGTGAACGAGTTCGTTCATTATGATTTGAACTAGTTCAGTTCAAAGTGATCAACAGAGCTGGGAAGGTAGCGATCACTGTAAATAGTTACCGAAGTAGCGATCAAACATGATCTACTAGTCACTAGTAACCTAACCTAAAATAGCGTGAATAAAACAGAAGTGCTGGTTAGTGTTTTTATGACCCAAGAGAGGGGACAAGATATTCGGTTCAAGAAGCTCAAAAAGACCTGTTACCAATACAAATCTAATGGTCTGTGCATCGTGGAAATTACGCATATTTTCGTTCATATCAATAATACCGTTCCATCAAAAGGGTCCCAAGAACGGGTCACTTTACATCCCAAGAATTGAACTTCCTATCTTCTATAGGTGACAGTTCATCTCGGTTGTAGTATAAGTACGTGCAAGGAACTGTTCACCTCCTTTTCGGAACTAAAATTATCGTATATTTCTTGCGAGTCGATTGAGGTCTATTTGGTTTTTTAATTTGAGCAGGGAATCGTCCAATGATTTGACGAAAGAAAATACTGTATCATATATATCCGTGGTGAACGTCTATTAATTATTATTCTAAAAACGCCTTAGATCACCAAACATTGATGTAAACTTCAAAACAATCACAAATAAACCCAAGTGAGGGAAAAACATGTTGGAAGACATTTTCTAAACAAAATACGACGAATTTAGAGATTCGGGTAATAATTTTCATTGAACCGAAGTGTTTAGGAGACCGTGAGAGAATGAGACTTTATCTCATTAATTATAGATTACACAACAAATACATAGGGGGCGAAGGACCACTTAATATATACCGATTAAGACGGTGGGGGTTTTATGTCATAAGTAGATATATATAGAGATAGAAAGCAGACAGTACCTTGAGCTGATGTAAGGTGAAAATATAACACACTTGGCTGGTTGTCGGTTGGGTAGTCCACCGCTGTGTGATGACCCCGGGGGCGAGCACGATGAGAAGAGAGAAGGTCTTGTAGAGGAGTGATTCCGAAGACACAAGGATGGTCACACACACACTATCTGGCTACGCTGGCGCACACCACAATAGCACGTGCACGGGGAGAGAGTTTGGAACGCACTGACTGTGTCTGTCTTTCGCGGCAAGGGAAGAGGGGGTTTGGCGCGGTTTTACAATCAGAGAGAGGGGGAAACCTTCTAACCTCCATGCCATATTGTCCAAGTAGTACCAACATACAGAGAATATAAAAAACAT
>JAQJVL010004323.1:0-46710 GCA_035578905.1 Stictocephala bisonia | reverse complement strand
TATGTTTGATCTCGGCCCATAGTCCCTTAAGAAGAAGAGTGAAACATAGCAATAAGGTAGTATACCTAGTATGTTTGATCTCGGCCCATAGTCCCTTAAGAAGAAGAGTGAAATATAGCAATAAGGTAGTAGTATACCTAGTATGTTTGATCTCGGCCTATAGTTACTTTAGGAGAAGAGTGAAACATAGCAATAAGATTGTATCCTTAGTAAGTTTGATCTCGGCCCATAGTCCCTTAAGAAGAAGAGTGAAACATAGCAATAAGGTAGTATACCAAGTATGTTTGATCTCGGCCCATAGTTTCTTTAGAAGAAGAGTGAAATATAGCAATAAGGTTGTATCCTTAGTATGTTTGATCTCGGCCCATTATCCCTTAAGAAGAAGAGTGAAACTTAGAAATAAGGTAATATACCTAGTATGTTTGATCTCGACCCATAGTCCCTTAAGAAGAAGAGTGAAACATAGCAATAATGTAGTATACCTAGTATATTTGACTTCGACCCATAGTTACTTTAGGAGAAGAGTGAAACATAGCAATAAGGTTGTATCCTTAGTATGTTTGATCTTGGCCCATAGTCCCTTAAGAAGAAGAGTGAAACATAGCAATAAGGTAGTATTTTTAGTATGTTTGATCTTGGCCCATAGTTACTTCAGGAGAAGAGTGAAACATTGCATTTATGTTATATCCTTAGTATGTTTGATCTCGGCCCATAGTTACTTTAAGAGAAGAGTGAAACATTGCTTTTATGTTATATCCTTAGTATATTGGATCTCAGCCCATAGTTACTATAAGAGAAACAAAGTGTTTGGGAGATTGTAGGCGAATGGTTTAATGCTTGCCATCGACATGGACAGTACTAAAGAAGTCTGGGTGTCCATGTTGGATGGTAGTCAAGTTTCAGATGTTGTGTTGAGAATATAACTGAGTGTCACGCTTTTCAGTTAGCTGAAAATCAGACCAACACTATTTTGTTCGGATTTCACGTTAAGCTGTAGGTCCAATAGTTGCCCTGCTTATAGGGCTAATAATAAAAAGTCCTTTCTGAGCTAAGTTGAACTCAGATAGTAACCATGACTACACTCGTTAATCTACTCTCATTCACCCCTCATATTCTCCCATATCTTGACGATCGGCGTCTTAGAAATGAATAATAATGAAAATTGCACTGTCATAGAAATTAAAAAAATAAACTCGATTTTTTCATGGCATAAAAGATGTAGAGTTTATTAATTTAACTGAATTTCGCATTTCCACAGTAATTAAAATATAAACGTTTTTCACCAGTTTTGTTAGAAAATTAGTAAATGAACAAATACAATAAAATTAAAAAATAAAACATATTGATAATTTATGTATAGACTAAAATTACAGGTAAAATGTTAAAATCGTATGAAAGCTATACTATATTAGAATCAACTTTCTACGTTGTTTAATTCTTTTAGCAGTTTCTATTTAGTTAATGGTATAAAATTTTTACTCAATTTTAAGAAGTCTTACTCACTGTGCAATTGTTTTTATCTACGGACAAATGCATTTTCAATGCACTTCAGTTTGTCTTGAGAGAATAATAATAACATAACCCTTTTGACCAGTTAGAATTAAACAATATATTTACAACTGTAAAAGTAGTAGTAAATGATACCCGGTAACTGGCACAAACTTTCTCTCTTTCACTTTGTTATGTTAGATTGTTTAATAAATGTTAATTAAAGGATGTAAAACACACCTAAATAAAAAAAGATATTCAATTGATTAATTACATTTATAGGAATGTACAAACGAAACACTTATTTTATTTAAATAAAAAGTGCTGTTCAATGAATCCCATAGCCAGGTTTTATACAAACAACCTTCCGCAAATTGAATTGTAGGGTGTTAAGTAAAATATTTTAAATTGTAATTTGTATCTTTACTGAAAATTTAATAAAATTTTTAGAATAAAGCTTGACTAAATTGCATTTTTAAATGTTTTTACCCGTATACAACGATTTTATATTATTACCATATTTTTTTTTTTTTAAATATATAACAGCATTTTTTATATATATAATTTTTATATTGGAGTTAACATTGCGTATTTTACAATGCTATTAATACCTGATATCTAAGTGTAACTCTAAAGAGTGTGTTACGTTATTATAGATTGTTAGGTATAGGTAAGGTATTGTGGTATAGATTGTTAGGTATAGGTAAGGTATTGTGGTATAGATTGTTAGATATAGGTAAGGTATTGTGGTATAGATTGTTAGGTATAGGTAAGGTATTGTGGTATAGATTGTTAGGTATAGGTAAGGTATTGTGGAATAGATTGTTAGGTATACGTATAGTATTGTGGTATAGATTGTTAGGTATAGGTAAGGTATTGTAGTATAGATTGTTAGGTATAGGTAAGGTATTGTGGAATAGATTGTTAGGTATAGGTAAGGTATTGTGGAATAGATTGTTAGGTATAGGTAAGGTATTGTAGTATAGATTGTTAGGTATAGCTAAGGTATTGTGGAATAGATTGTTAGGTATAGGTAAGGTATTGTAGTATAGATTGTTAGGTATAGCTAAGGTATTGTGGAATAGATTGTTAGGTATAGGTAAGGTATTGTGGTATAGATTGTTAGGTATAGGTAAGGTATTGTATAATAGATTGTTAGGTATAGGTACGGTATTGTAGTATAGATTGTTAGGTATTCGTAAGATATTGTGGTATAAATTGTTTGGTAAGTTTATGCTTGGCGTTTTGAGGTTGTGATAAATAGAATAGCGAATTATCGGCAGATATATGATGGAAAAAAAATGCTTGCTTATATCCACCTTTCACTTGCTATTTCATTTGATTTCTAGACAAACGCGGGGACAATACTAAAAATACCAAAACAGCAACTGAACAAATGCGATACCAAATATATGATCTGTTGCGTTTATTGGTCTGCTGTAATTTAGTCACGAGTTATAACTGAGGCGATACGAGCATAGTAAGTGAAGGGGTTGGCACGCGAAGCTTGCAGATTAGTCCTCTAGTAATATTTTATTACCATGTATTTATATATTTTATTTAACGTTTTACCTGTTCGTATTTTCCATTGAAATTGTAATATGATGTATTTCACAATGCTACCAACTTCTGCTTTGCATACAGCTGACTTCTTATCAAGGTCAGTTACTTGTATTGCACATATTGCCACAACAACAAACCCATTTTATGTTTGTGGCTCACTAAGAACTGATAATACTTATCTAGTTTGTAGGACCGGGAGTCCCGAAACACAATGAAGATCACTATCTTCGCGATGTCCCTGGACAGTATCTACCCCATACGTGAGGTTTGAGTTTTCGCCTCCTTTATAAGTCCTAGAAGTGGATGGACGGATTATCACAGACTTTTGGTGCAGTTAAGCCATTGAGTACTCCTCAACTTCCCTTTCAACATGAAGGTCCTCTGCTTGTTGGTTGTTGTCCTAGGATTCTTGTGGTCCGGTAAGTCATCTGGAAACTGTAAATTTTGAGATTTTAGATGAAATTCAAGTACTTTTAATTCCTTGAGAACAATGAGTAAATCAATGAATACATTTTCTGTTATTCTTTCTCAAGTATTTATTAATTTTAAACGATAAGGTCCAAAGGAGGGAACAATGACAGATATGAAAACATAACCTAAAACAACCTCATTTTCCCTAAAAGGACAGAGGATATGCTATATATATTATCATAAAATAATAACATACGTGTAGTAAAATGTAATTTATAAAAATTAATTTTTGAGGGAAATATTTTTGAATCTTTTTCAAGGTATTTTAATCATTTCAATCTCATAACTGATTTCAAATCTTTGTTAAAACTGACAAAAGTGGGATAGGTCTGTGCTTTTCAATACGTTGCGAATCTCCTTTTTAACGTATTTAGTACTATTTCGAATAAACAAAACCTTTTATGTCTAAATACCCCTAAGAAAGAATGAATAAGTTTGAATATTTCACATTCATGTACACGTTTTCTTTGCTTGAGAACAAATTTTAAAAGTTATTTTGAAGCTTTGAAAATGTATTAAATGTATCCAGTCTTTTGTAGCCTTAATCATTGTGAATATATTCAAGGTAATTATATCAATAGTAGCTTTTTTCTCTTAATTAGTTGTCTACTACCCTAAGTTAATAAATCTTATTAGATTGTTTTATAAAATTAATCAATCATTACCTCTTCTTATTAAGTTGTTAATATTGCTTTGAAAAATACATTTCATTAGGATGTTTAGGTGTTCCTAGAATTAAAATAAAGTAAAATTTTACTCTTAAACCATCTTTTTAATGATTGAAAATGATATCATATGGCTTGTTATTTTAAGTTTTTGTTAAGGTTGTCTTATTTTACATTTATGTAGGAAGGAAACATTTATAAATGTCCTGATTTGTTTGGATTTAGTTCAATTTCAAATTGTGGGGATTTACTTTAGTATATAACTACAAATTTATTCATAGTGAAATTTTTAAAAGCCACCTCACCATAGTGTGAGCCAGTAATAAGATCCTAGGCCACTTTCTGTAGATCACAACTTAATGTATTGCAATCGTTTTGGACTATTTCAGTTTTTGAGCTCTCAAAAATAATGTCAACACAAATTTTGGATGGTGTAGTTACAGGAAAAAATATCCAAGCCTGTACCCCCAAAGACAAAAGCATTTGTCGTTAGGGTTGAAAAAAGAAAGTTTGGAAAGGAAGATTTTAACGTTTACAACATATAAGGCAGTCTGCAAGAGAGAAGAGCAAGTCGTTGACCTTGAACTTGACATACAATCAGCTGACTCAAGCTGACACCAGATGTATTGTTGGACTTTGTTATTCGCACAAACAATTCACCTTTCACTATTCACTGCACATTTTCATAAATTAGAATCCCTTAAAAATTTATCTGAGATCGTATTTCTTGTATTACAATTTAAAATCGGATATTACTGTTATATAAGATACAAACAACATTTTAATTTTAAAAATCTTGTAAAAATAGTCTTTAAAAAGTGGGGGAAATGATCCAATAGGAATTTGAAAAACGGGTAACAGCCCTCAGTCTTATTTAAAACTGTCATTAAAAAAAATTTAGTTGGTGACAGTTAAATTAAGATTCATTTAAGTGTGCTTTTGAATAAAAGATTACTTCACATACAGTACGTATGATGTTGCATTTTAATTTCTGAAGAAAAAAAACGATCGATTGTAAAATGACCATTATTACATTTCATGCCTACAATATTGCCGTGAGATCTAACCGCGGAAGCTGTAACTTTATGGTAACCTGCACTTTAATCTACTCTTGATTAATATTATTTAAATTTCTGGTTATATTTATACATAATTTCGTACTTTTTAAAATTGGGCATTAATTATCAGTGGTTTTCATGAAAATTTCACCAAATAATTGTGTGTTTGGTTAAAAATAACGAAATAACACATATAAAGAAGGAAATAAAATTTTGATTTTTGAAAACAGATTATGTCGATCTGATCTTGTTCTAGAACACACATATCAAATGTTATACAAAAAGTCAAATTCATTTAGCTGTCCCCCCCCTCACCTAAACTATGCTCCATCTCAATGGCTACCAAAATAACTTTGGTATTCAGCTATTTGAATAGAAAGATAGGTTTCAGCAGTGCCTTGTTCTAACATAACCTCTGTTTCAATGTTTTGATAACATATCTATTCATAGGCCAGTGTCTTAGAAAAATAAAATGAATCTTTTATAGGGCGAAAATGATATCATAATACACTATATTTGATTAATTTCAGATTTGATCAGATGAATAAATTCATAATTTACACAATTTTAACTTAAACTTTACTTTATAACCACTAAACATGACTCTATAACCACTAAAAATAAGTGTATAATCACTAAACATTCGACTGTATAACCACCAACCATAACTGTATAACCACTAAACATAAGTCTAGAGCCACTAAAAAGAATGTATAACAACTAAAAGTTACTGCATAACCACTAAACATGACTTTGTAACCACTAAACATTATAACCACTAAACATGACTTTAAAATCACTAAAAAGAATGTACAACTACTAAAAGTTACTGTATATCCACCAAACACGACTTCGTAAACATGAAACATTGTAACCACTAAACATGTCTATATAGCCACTAAACATGACTGTATAACCACTAAATATAACTGTATAAAAACTAAATATGACTTTAAAATCACTAAAAAGAATGTATAACTATAAAAGTTACTGTATAACCACTAAACGTGACTTTGTAACCATGAAACATTGTAACCACAAAACATGACTCTATAATGAAATGAAATGAAATGAAATGAAAAAATATTTATTTCCAAAGCAATTAAAACATTTAAATCAAAACATTTAAATCATAACCACTAAACATGACTGTATAACCACTAAACAAAGAACATTAGTTGCATTTTATTCTTTGATCGTTGAAGTGATCTGCGTAGTCGGTTAGCTTACCAAGTTATGTACAGTTTACTTTGTTCCAACTCGCTTGTGATGGAAGCCCGAGTAATCTGGTCTATATGTTGAAGTCACTTCAATGAGATTAAAAAGAACCAATCAGGTCCCAAGTCTGTGTATTAACACAGAGAATAAAGAAACCGGGGTGCTTCGAATGGGTGTCGAGTTGTAGAAACTTTGAGTGTCGAGAAGTTAGTTCTCCAGATCGCCATAGCAGGGCTGTTGTCAGTTCTTTCCCTTATTCCCCTCCAAATCTTGAAGGATAAACGAGATTAGTGGTAACTTCTATTGAGGTGTTCACTGCCTCTGGAAGAACCATAAGAAAGTGACTTCGGTTTCTTTTTTTCTCTGTGCTATTAGGGAGTAAAATAAGTTTAGAGAAAGTTTATAATAGTAGCTGTTGTTTTAGGAATATGTTTTCTGAATGAAAGTTATATACGTGGACACCCAATTACATTTGTTTAACTTTAAAACTAAATGAAATCTTACTTTTGTTTCAGACCTCGGAGTTTCTGCAAGTCGCTACTGGAACAACTACTACAACTACCCCTACAACTACTACGACTACCAGTAAGTTCTGTCCACATAGCTATACAGTCTAGAGTTAACCAAGGGTCGCAATTCTAAGGGGAATTTTGGCTAGCCAAAGGTGTAGGATGAATGGGCGGGGCAGTGGGTGTAAAAGTTAAAAGCTACTAATCGATCTTCTTCCAGGTTGCTGGCATCTATACAGTGTTATTCATAAAACATATTTCCACGTTTTAAAATAGTTAAATTAATATTTCATTCTGAGCTATCAAAATATTTGTTAGTAGTAAATAAATAGGTGATGTAGAGGTTAGTGAGCGTGACAATATAATACATAATATTTGTTATTTTTGATAAATAAGGACTAATAATGTCATAGGTTGATTAGATAAATTTAGATTTTGTACTTGACAACGACTTGTTGTGTCAAGTCAAAATGTTATGTAGAGTGTCTTGACTGAACGATAGGAAATGTCCAAAAACTGTTGCCATCCCTGCCAGATACTTCATCTTCATCAAATTTTTTAAATAAAGTATATATTGTAATTATTTGAAGAAAATAATATCGCATTTCCGTCGCACATTGATGTTAATTCCTATCTCAAAATAATTCTCCAGCATTCGAATATAGGAAAGTATGACAGAAATACGTGTTTGAAGTAGATAGCTCGAAGGTCTAACAATAAGGAATAAGTTGGAGAAAAGTTTGTTTTAGAAGTCTTTGTATTCCAACGGATGGTTCAGTCGCATTAAAAGGCTAGCTTGATATAAGTTTAGTGTTAAGAAAAATAGTAAGTAAATGTTGTTTGTAGCTAAATAGGTAAATAAATTAAAGTTTATAATCTCATGAACGATAAAGTAGAAGTGAAGGGGTCGTCTACGGGTTACCAATAAAGGTTATCTTTGATTGGCAAAACAACTATGTAGGCCAATCATACAAGTGCTAATTTTGAGCTGACTATTAGGTACGTAAAAAACTGGTTACGGTTGTGTTAAAACAAAAATGCTTTCAGCACATCTCTAATAAAGTAAGAGAATAATTAATCTACGAGTGTAACTAACCATCAATGCCATAAGAAAATGGCTCCAAAGAATTGGCACAAACTTTCCCCATACAAACCACTAAAAAATAAAATGTTTGATTCCCAAATATGTTTTTTGTCATAACTCAAAAACTAGTCAAGCTAGAGACATTCAATTTTTACTAAAATATTTTAAATTTTAATTCAAATCTTTCTTGAAAATTTAATCAAAATAGTTTAAGCTGTTTTTGAGAAATCTCCATTTTTGTATGTTTTTCCCCCATAAAAATAAAAAATAACAACCTAAAATACCAAAAAAGTGAAAAAATCCTCTGGAGATATTTCCTAAATACACCTACATACCAAATTTCATAAAAATCGATCCATCTGCTTGGTCTCTAGTTAACTGCACATATGCACAGACCCCAAAATTTTTTCGAAAAACTACTTTTTTGGATTCAGGAGACCCTAAAATGGATTTTTAGACCAACTTGTAAAAAAACTTTTTTGGATGATCACAATACTTTCTCTCATATGGGAGAAAGTAAAAATCAACGCCAAAGGATCTGATAGCACTGAACGGAGGCCGTTCTAAAAGTCAGATATTAAAGGGAGTCTCGTAAACTTATTAAATCTACGATCTTCCCTGAACCAATTAATACACAACTAAGCTCATGACATCCAAGCTTATTTTTTAAATTCAGTAATCGTTTGATTTATCATATATTTTAGTATTTAAAGGTTGGATACACTTTTTTAAACTTAATTTGCTTATATTTTTAAAAAATCCTTAATTAATTTCGTTGTTTGTTACAGGAATAACTGGCCTGCCTCCTATTATAACGATGGTTGGGGATATGGATACCCATGGGGAGGATCTTGGGGAAATTGGGGATCATGGGGAACCCCCTGGGCTTACTAACTCAGTGTTGTGCAGGTCCACGAGGATTAGAAGTGAAGAGTGTACACCTCCACCTTGAAGCACTATTATAAACGCAATATTGAAGTTGTCTACTGTGGGCCGACAACTGTTTGAAATAAAAACAGTACTAATTCAACACTTTATAGTTTTTATTTTTTAAACCTAAAAACCATTTAGTATTGCAATATATAAAATCGAAGTACCACTGATTGACTCAAAGCTTGATTTACGAAACTAATTCTCATTGGCGTAAGACGCAATCACAATGTTATGTGTATGAATGACTTGTACACCAGTAATAATGTAATAATGAATACACTGGTTCATTCACTTGAACCAGTGTATTCATTATTAAGACGCCGATCGTCAAGATATCGGCGAATATGTGGGGCGAATGAGTGTGATGAATGTAGATGAACGAGTGTAGTCATTGTTACTAACTACGGTCGATTGTTCCTTATAAAGAGCTATTTATTAATAATCCAATAACTAGGACAGCTAAGGGAACTACATATTTACGTGGAATCCGAAACACGTAGTATTGGTATAATTTTCAGCTATTTGTCAAGCATGATACTCAGTTGTCTCCCTTACACATCATCCAGATACTGAATACCAGATAACATGGATACCCCAGACTTCTCTAGTAGTGTCCATGTCGATGGCAACCATTGACTTGTCACCGTGTTGGTATTAAAAGGAGCGAGCAAACTCCACAATACATTGTCCCCAAATAGCTGGGTTACAGCACTGCACCACTTGTGCCAACGGATTAACGTGCTATTTTGAGGGATGATAGCTTTGGAAAAATAGTGACCCGTTAAAAAAGGATATCTCGAAATTCCACCCCCAAGGGGTAGACATAGCCCCTCAAGTTTTCATTTTTCTCCATTTGAATAACATGCATTAGTTCCATTGACTGATTTATTAAAAACAGCTGATAAATGAAAATATAAACTAGACACTAATGTGTGAGTAAAAAAAAATTATTTATGAATTGAAACATTTTTATTTGACCCCCATAAAATGAAAAGGACTATTTCAACACTTTAATTCAACATTAATAGAATTTCAAAACATATAACTGTTGCCAGCTAACAACGCAACTAGAGTAAGCTAGGCTTACTGAAATAAATTTTCATTTAATGATTTGACTTAGCTGCTAACTGGTTGTGAAAATTCCTACATGCGTTAACTACAGTGCCCAAAAAGGCATCAAACCAGTGTTCAAGTTGCGGCAATTCCTACCTGCGTTAACTACAGTGCCCCAAAAAGGCATCAAACCAGTATTCAAGTTGCAGCAATTCCTACCTGCGTTAACCACATTGTCCCAAAAAGGCATCAAACCAGTGTTCAAGTTGCGGCAATTCCTACCTGCGTTAACCACAGTGTCCCATAAAGGCATCAAACCAGTGTTCAAGTTGCGGCAATTCCTACATGCGTTAACTACAGTGCCCAAAAAGGCATCAAACCAGTGTTCAAGTTGCGGCAATTCCTACCTGCGTTAACCACAGTGTCCCAAAAAGGCATCAAACCAGTGTTCAAGTTGCGGCAATTCCTACCTGCGTTAACCACAGTGTCCCCAAAAGGCATCAAACCAGACTTCAGGTTGCGGCAATTCCTACCTGCGTTAACCAAAGTGCCCAAAAAGGCATCAAACAAGTGTTCAAGTTGTGGCAATTCCTACCTGCGTTAACTACGGTGCCCAAAAAGGCATCAAACCAGTGTTCAAGTTGTGGCAATTTCTACCTGCGTTATAAGTCGCGCCATCCTAACTTGAGGCAGCCCCAACTGACCTGCAGGCTCATTAACCGCCCGCCGCCGCGACCCTTTTATAATCCTATTAGCGACGCTTCCATTATCGCCTTAGTTCAATATTAACGTAAATCAAATAATAATCTGATATACTAATTCAATACTTTATATTGATAACATAGATTTATCAAACATATCTGTTTTTGTCCCATTTAAATCGGACCTTTTTTACGGTTTATAAATTGTAAAGTAAATACCAAGTGTAATAACCCTATATTATTAACTTCACGTTTTAAATATATAAAACTACACGTATTATGTTATTATAGATACTAGTAAATTTATTTTTAGAGCGGGCGAGTGAAACTACCCCTTGGGTAAAGCCATCGCGTCATGTCTTTACCAGGAACTGCCACCCCCACAGCGGATGCCAGGGTGAATCATAGTTCCTGGCGCTTTCATGAACGCCTTAGTTCAATATTAACCTAAATCAAATAATAATCTAATATACTAATTCACCAGTTTATATTAATAACATTGATTTAACAAACATTTTTGTTTTTGTCCCATTTCGATTGGGCATTTTTTACGGTTTATAAACTAGCCTATGTACAAAATGCAATGTGTACGATGGTGTAGTTTCCCCTGTAAAAATTTGGAACTATAACAGAATGAAACGTATTCTATGATTTAGATGCATGATATAGACTGATAATGAGACTACGTGTAGAGGTAAGATAAAAAACTTCCTCTCTGCGTTTCGGAGCAAAGCTCGTTTTGCAGGCTTGAGACTGCCAAAGGCCGCATTAAAAGTTTTTTTGTAGATTTTATTTATATATTTTTTGTGTTTTTAATTTTTTGTGATTTTTCTATTAGTTATATTTACATGAATATTTACAGAATGTAAGCCTAAGAGAGACTCAACCAGTCAAAGAGTCAGGAGGGAGTTCTTCAGCCAACACTGCGTCACTGTCATTGAAAAAAGAAAAGTCTGACTCGCTTTCACTGCCTTCTGTAACAATAACTTGGTTTTGTTCCTCCAAGAAGAAATCGGCAATATCATCGATTTTCCACATATCCTCTTCAATTTTTTTTTGCGTGTTCGACGAATCCTTGCCATAGTTCAGCCGATGTTTGTCCAATATTGTTGTTCAATAATTATTTCTCAACATCTCCAAGTTTGTACGATACATTGTGCCGAGCAACACTATTTTTTATGTACCCCCAAGCAAGTTCAATGGGGTTCAGGTCGCAGTGATAAGGGGGCAGTCTCAAAACAGTGTGACCTAATTCCGCAGCAATCTGATCTACGATGGACTTTCTTGAAGATTCTTTGAATGGCTCCGCTTTACTTATTAATTCTGCTTTGACGTCTGACATCGTCCATTGCACTTTTTTGGATGTAAGGTACTCCTGAATGTCAACTTTCTTCCACTTCATATTTGGAAATTTCTCCACAAATCTGGAATGGTATGAAGCGTTGTCCATCACAATCACGCTGTTCGGTGGGAGCATTGGTAATACTTTTTTTAACCACTCTTCAAAACAAGGTCCAGTCATTTCTGTGTGATAATCAGTTTCCCCAACTTTGCTTTTCTTCTTCTTATCTGCTGTGAAAATCAAACGGGCATCTTCGTTTTCATTTTCTGGGTTTTTCAAAAATCCATTTTCATTTCCGATATGTGCAACTATTAGGCGGCCTCCTCTCCCTGGAATATTTTTCAATCCTGTCGTTTCGCCTTCTATGAAAGCTTGCCTTGCCGATTTTACATATGACGGTTGCCAAGCAAAGTTCACCGTGTGACCAGCATTTAAAAACGTTTCGTCCGTGTAGAATATGGGTCTTTTTTCTCTTCGAAACTGCCATATACTTCTCAAATATTTTCTTCTCCAAACAATCAAATCAGGTCTTTCAAGAAGAATAGATTTCCGCACACGACGTCCATAAGTAAATCCTAGATCTTTCAAATATCGGTGTACAGTTCTGGTACACATAGTCGGCAAATTACTGTCTTCGTTGATTTTCTCCGTCACTGCTGCTACTGTTGGAGGTTTGTTTTCCCGGTACATATTATGGACAATCCGACGAATTGCTATTTTTGTGAAGTCATCGCATTTCTTCATTCTTGTTTGAAGTCCTACTCCTCTTGGTCGCTTTTTCCCCGGCGTGGTGAGCACTTTCCCATCGTCGACAGTCTTCTTAATACGCTCCACCGTTGCTCTGCTTGTGCCCGTTAACGTAGCCGTACGTTCGTATAATTCACGTAGAGTACTGTTTGGGTTTTCAATAAGCAGATTACCAAAAACAGTTAAAATCACAGTACGTTGTCCACTTGTTAACGGTTTCCCATGGGTGTGAATCGTAATATACTTCTCAGCCAATATAGTTCTATCAGGTGTCTTTGAAGAAGACATCGCTGATGTGATGTAGAGACAGAAATGACCATCGCCATGAACTATGATTCACCCTGGCATCCGCTGTGGGGGTGGCAGTTCCTGGTAAAGACATGACGCGATGGCTTTACCCAATGGGTAGTTTTACTGGCTGCCATGCAGTTCCCCCGGCGGTCGAAGGGACTAATTAGGGTCGATAATCCTCTGTCCCAAAAATGTCTGCAGTTCCCCCGGTGGTCACTCCGGCGCACTCCGCTTGAACACGCATCACACCTGACTCATATTTAACCTTTATATAGGTACCTTTCTTCCGACGGTTATCAAGTTGTAATGACCTAACCTAACCTAACCTAACCTCCACTTCTGTCCTTGTTTAGTTAGGTCACTTTTATAAAATTTAAACCCCTCATGCACAAATAATACCCGACCTTTTTCACTTAACATGTTCCGAACACTACAAGATGCCGTTTCATTCATATTCACTTAACACTGTGATCACTTCGAAAGCAGATACAACAATGAGGATCTACACCGGTGTCAACAGCGATGAGTCATACCTACCTGGACATGTGTGGAGAGAGCATTGCCCTCTCACCCCGGTGATTTTGGGAAACCCCCAATAGGACAGGAGGCAGGGCTGAAAGTGACCGCCGGGGGAATTGCAGTACACCCTAGAAGGGGCTCCGGGGGAACTGCTGGTACCCTCCGGGGGCTTACCCTGACCGCCGGGGGAACTGCAGAACGCCCGTTTCACTCGCCCGCTCTAAAAATAAATTTACTAGTATCTATAATAACATAATACGTGTAGTTTTATATATTTAAAACGTGAAGTTAATAATATAGGGTTATTACACTTGGTATTTACTTTACAATTTATAAACCGTAAAAAAGGTCCGATTTAAATGGGACAAAAACAGATATGTTTGATAAATCTATGTTATCAATATAAAGTATTGAATTAGTATATCAGATTATTATTTGATTTACGTTAATATTGAACTAAGGCGATCATGGAAGCGTCGCTAATAGGATTATAAAAGGGTCGCGGCGGCGGGCGGTTAATGAGCCTGCAGGTCAGTTGGGGCTGCCTCAAGTTAGGATGGCGTGACTTATAACTAGAGTGCCCAAACAGGCATCAAACCAGTGTTCAAGTTGCAGCAATTCCTACCTGTGTTAACTACGGTGCCCAAAAAGGCATCAAACCAGTGTTCAAGTTGTGGCAATTCCTACCTGCGTTAACCAAAGTGCCCAAAAAGGCATCAAACCAGTGTTCAAGTTGTGGCATTTCCTACCTGCGTTAACTACGGTGCCCAAAAAGGCATCAAACCAGTGTTAAAGTTGCAGCAATTCCTACCTGCGTTAACTAGAGTGCCCAAAAAGGCATCAAACCAGTGTTCAAGTTGTGGCAATTCCTACCTGCGTTAACTACAGTGCCCCAAAAAAGTATCAAACCAGTGCTCGAGTTGTGACAATTCCTACCTGCGTTAACCCCGATGCCCCAAGAGAGGCACCAAACCAGTGCTCGAGTTGCGACAATACCCGTTGCGACAATCGAGAGCTCGAGGTGCGTTAACCCCCGTGCTCCAGAGAGGCATCAAACCAGTTCTCGAGTTGCGACAATCCCTACATGCGTTAACCCCGGTGTCCCAGAGAGGCACCAAACTAGAGCTCGAGTTGCGACAATACCTACGTGCATTAACCCCGGTGCTCCAGAGAGGCACCAAACTAGAGCTCGAGTTGCGACAATACCTACGTGCGTTAACCCCGGTGCTCCAGAGAGGCACCAAACTAGAGCTCGAGTTGCGATAATCCCTACATGCGTTAACCCCGGTGTCCCAGAGAGGCACCAACTTAGAGCTTGAGTTGCGACAATACCTACGTGCGTTAACCCCGGTGCTCCAGAGAGGCACCAAACTAGAGCTCGAGTTGTGACAATACCTACGTGCGTTAACCCCGGTGTCCCAGAGAGGCACCAAACTAGAGCTCGAGTTGCGACAATCCCTACATGCGTTAACCCCGGTGTCCCAGAGGCACCAAACTAGAGCTCGAGTTGCGACAATACCTACGTGCGTTAACCCCGGTGCCCCAGAGAGGCACCAAACCAGTGTCTATTTGAGCTTTGGAAACTTTTTACAAGATTTCAAACTAGAAATTAGGTTTCAAACTAGTTTTATGACACTGATCGCAACTAGATCTTTCCTTTACGTACCCTACATAATAATTGTAACGAGTTTTTGCCACGAAGCGTATCACGTGCAATAATTTCCTTCCATTCAAGTGTAAACAAGGCTTTTCAAGAAAGTATTACAACATTCATTTTAATTTCAATAGTTAAATTACAATAAATTGATTTAGATTACTATATTTCAAATAGGTAAATACGTTGTTTGGTTTAGTTTCAGTTTACGATAGAAGTTTGACAGCTTATTTGACATTCCGATATAGGTAAAATTAACTTCAACTGCAACTGATAAACATTCAGATAATAATAAATAGGATACATATGAGTTGTTATTCTATGTACAATGGTTTTTAGGACATTGTTACTTTATAAGTAACATATAAAGTTAACATAAACTTAGCTTCTCATCACTAAATAATACAACTTTTTTGGAATATATTATAAAATACCTTGTGAGTGTAAAAATAATTATTTTTGCCAAACATCTAGACCTGTTGAAAGAAGAATCAATGAACATAAGCAAAATATAAAAGGGAACAAGAAAACCATCCAAAATTAAGTGAACACATTTTAATTACTGGACACGAGTAATATGGTCAAAATCATGCATAATTTTTAAACAAAGTAATTGAAAAAGAAGAAATATTTAAGAAGCTGCTTGTATGCTAATAGAGAAAAATAATATTTCACATTCAAGCGCGAAACTTAATTACATCTAATAACACATCAAAAACAATTTTCAATAACAACTAAATTATAAAATCTGAGTAACATACTATATTTTGTATCAAATACCTATCTACAAAGATATGTTTCCTATTTATAATTTTTCTAAAAATTGATCATCTGTAATTATTTACATAAACATTTTATGTTTGTTGATTTTGTTGATGTTGTTGATGAAGGATGTAAAAATAATTTTTAAAATTAAATCGAAGTGTATCTCAAAAGTTGTAATATTAAATGATTAAAAGCTATAATTTAATTTCAATGCTTATAATTATCACCACTACGAAGAATGATATCCCGTAATGCATTGTTACTTTATGCTGGAGGAGAAATGTAAAACCTAAGAATAAAATTTTAGCCTACTCTATGTAATATTTTGGGTACAATTTTCCAGTTACATTAACGAAGATTTAAACATAGCAATAAGGTAGTATCATTAGTAATTTGGATCTTTGCCCATAGTTACTTTAAGAGAAGAGTAAAACATAGCAATAAGGTAGTATACTTAGTATATTGGATCACGGTAATTAGTTACTTTAAGAGAAGAGTAAAACATAGCAATAAGGTTGTATCCTTACTATATTTGATCTCAGCCCATAGTTACTTTTAGGAAAAGTGAGCACAGCAATAAGGTTCTATCCTTAGTATGTTTGATCTCGGCCCATAGTCTTTTAAAAAGAGGAGTGAATAAGGTAGCAATAAGGTAGTATACCTAGTATGTTTGATCTCGGCCCATAGTCCCTTTAGGAGAAGTGTGAATCGTAGCAATAAAGTAGTATACTTAGTATGTTTGATCTCGGCCCATAGTCCCTTTAGGAGAAGAGTGAATCGTAGCAATAAAGTAGTATACTTAGTATGTTTGATCTCGGCCCATAGTCCCTTTAGGAGAAGAGTGAATCGTAGCAATAAAGTAGTATACTTAGTATGTTTAATCTCAGCCCATAGTCCCTTTAAGAGAAGAGTGAAACATAGCAATAAGGTTGTATTCTTAGTATGTTTGATCTCGGCCCATTGTCCCTTTTGGAGAATAGTGAAACATAGCAATAAGGTTGTATTCTTAGTATGTTTGATCTCAGCCCATAGTCCCTTAAGAAGAAGAGTGAATCGTAGCAATAAGGTAGTATACTTAGTATGTTTGATCTCGGCCCATTGTCCCTTTAGGAGAATAGTGAAACATAGCAATAAGGTTGTATTCTTAGTATGTTTGATCTCAGCCCATAGTCCCTTAAGAAGAAGAGTGCATCGTAGCAATAAGGTAGTATACTTAGTATGTTTAATCTCAGCCCATAGTCCCTTTAAGAGAAGAGTGAAACATAGCAATAAGGTTGTATTCTTAGTATGTTTGATCTCGGCCCATTGTCCCTTTAGGAGAAGAAAGAAACATAGCAATAAGGTTGTTTTCTTAGTATGTTTGATCTCGGCCCATAGTCCCTTAAGAAGAAGATTAAAACATAGCATTAAGGTTGTATCCTTAGTATGTTTGATCTCGGCCCATAGTCCCTTTAGGAAAAGAGTGAAACATAGCAATAAGGTAGTATACTTAGTATGTTTGATATCGGCCTAAAGTTACTTTAACAGAAGAGTGAAACATAGAAATAAGATAGTATACCTAGTATGTTTGATCTCGGCCCATAGTTAATTTTAGAGAAATGTGAAACACAGCAATAAGATTGTATCCTTACTATGTTTGATCTCGGCCCATAGTCCCTTAAGAAGAAGAGTGAAACATAGCATTAAGGTTGTATCCTTAGTATATTTGATCTCAGACCATAGTTACTTTTAGAGAAAAGTGAAACACAGCAATAAGGTTGTATCCTTAGTATGTTTGATCTCGGCCCATAGTCCCTTAAGAAGAAGAGTGAATCGTAGCAATAAGGTAGTATACTTAGTATGTTTGATCTCGGCCCATAGATACTTTTAGAGAAAAGTGAAACACAGCTATAAGGTTGTATCCTTACTATGTTTGATCTAGGCCCATAGTCCCTTTAGGAGAAGATTGAAACATAGCATTATAGTTGTATCCTTAGTATATTTGATCTCAGCCCATAGTTACTTTTAGAGAAAAGTGAAACACAGCAATAAGGTTGTATCCTTACTATGTTTGATCTAGGCCCATAGTCCCTTTAGGAGAAGATTGAAACATAGCATTATGGTTGTATCCTTAGTATAATTGATCTCAGCCCATAGTTACTTTTAGAGAAAAGTGAAACACAGCAATAAGGTTGTATCCTTAGTATGTTTGATCTCGGCCCATAGTCCCTTAAGAAGAAGAGTGAAACATAGCATTAAGGTTGTATCCTTAGTATATTTAATCTCGGCCCATAGTCCCTTTAGGAGAAGAGTGAAACATAGCATTAAGGTTGTATCCTTAGTATATTTGATCTCAGCCCATAGTTACTTTTAGAGAAAAGTAAAACACAGCAATAAGGTTGTATCCTTAGTATGTTTGATCTCGGCCCATAGTCCCTTAAGAAGAAGAGTGAATCGTAGCAATAAGGTAGTATACTTAGTATGTTTGATCTCGGCCCATAGTTACTTTTAGAGAAAAGTGAAACACAGCTATAAGGTTGTATCCTTAATATGTTTGATCTCGGCCCATAGTCCCTTTAGGAGAAGATTGAAACATAGCATTAAGGTTGTATCCTTAGTATATTTGATCTCAGCCCATAGTCCCTTAAGAAGAAGAGTGAATCGTAGCAATAAGGTAGTATCCTTAGTATGTTTGATCTCGGCCCATAGTTCCTTAAGAAGAAGAGTGAAACATAGCAATAAGGTTGTATTCTTAGTATGTTTGATCTCAGCCCATAGTCCCTTAAGAAGAAGAGTGAATCGTAGCAATAAGGTAGTATCCTTAGTATGTTTGATCTCGGCCCATAGTTCCTTAAGAAGAAGAGTGAAACATAGCAATAAGGTTGTATTCTTAGTATGTTTGATCTCAGCCCATAGTCCCTTTAGGAGAAGAGTGAATCACAGCAATAAAGTAGTATACTTAGTATGTTTTTTCTCAGCCCATAGTCCCTTTAGGAGAAGAGGGAAACATAGCAATAAGGTTGTATTCTTATTATGTATGATCTTAACCCATTGTCCCTTTAGGAGAAGAGTGAAACATAGCAATAAAGTAGTATACTTAGTATGTTTAATCTCAGCCCATAGTCCCTTAAGAAGAAGAGTGAATCGTAGCAATAAGGTAGTATACTTAGTATGTTTGATATCGGCCTAAAGTTACTTTAACAGAAGAGTGAAACATAGAAATAAGATAGTATACCTAGTATGTTTGATCTCGGCCCATAGTTAATTTTAGAGAAATGTGAAACACAGCAATAAGGTTGTATCCTTACTATGTTTGATCTCGGCCCATAGTCCCTTAAGAAGAAGAGTGAAACATAGCATTAAGGTTGTATCCTTAGTATGTTTGATCTCGGCCCATAGTCCCTTTAGGAGAAGAGTGAAACATAGCATTAAGGTTGTATCCTTAGTATATTTGATCTCAGCCTATAGTTACTTTTAGAGAAAAGTGAAACACAGCAATAAGGTTGTATCCTTAGTATGTTTGATCTCGGCCCATAGTCCCTTAAGAAGAAGAGTGAATCGTAGCAATAAGGTAGTATACTTAGTATGTTTGATCTCGGCCCATAGTTACTTTTAGAGAAAAGTGAAACACAGCTATAAGGTTGTATCCTTACTATGTTTGATCTAGGCCCCTAGTCCCTTTAGGGATGATTGAAACATAGCATTATGGTTGTATCCTTAGTATATTTGATCTCAGCCCATAGTTACTTTTAGAGAAAAGTGAAACACAGCAATAAGGTTGTATCCTTACTATGTTTGATCTAGGCCCATAGTCCCTTAAGAAGAAGAGTAAATCGTAGCATTAAGGTAGTATACTTAGTATGTTTGATCTCGGCCCATAGTTACTTTTAGAGAAAAGTGAAACACAGCTATAAGGTTGTATCCTTACTATGTTTGATCTCGGCCCATAGTCCCTTAAGAAGAAGAGTGAAACATAGCATTAAGGTTGTATCCTTAGTATATTTAATCTCGGCCCATAGTCCCTTTAGGAGAAGAGTGAAACATAGCATTAAGTTTGTATCCTTAGTATATTTGATCTCAGCCCATAGTCCCTTAAGAAAAAGAATGAATCGTAGCAATAAGGTAGTATACTTAGTATGTTTGATCTCGGCCAATAGTTACTTTTAGAGAAAAGTGAAACACAGCTATAAGGTTGTATCCTTAATATGTTTGATCTCGGCCCATAGTCCCTTTAGGAGAAGATTGAAACATAGCATTAAGGTTGTATCCTTAGTATATTTGATCTCAGCCCATAGTCCCTTAAGAAGAAGAGTGAATCGTAGCAATAAGGTAGTATCCTTAGTATGTTTGATCTCGGCCCATAGTTCCTTAAGAAGAAGAGTGAATTATAGCAATAAGGTTGTATTCTTAGTATGTTTGATCTGAGCCCATAGTCCCTTAAGAAGAAGAGTGAATCGTAGCAATAAGGTAGTATCCTTAGTATGTTTGATCTCGGCCCATAGTTCCTTAAGAAGAAGAGTGAAACATAGCAATAAGGTTGTATTCTTAGTATGTTTGATCTCAGCCCTTATTCCCTTTAGGAGAAGAGTGAATCACAGCAATAAAGTAGTATACTTAGTATGTTTAATCTCAGCCCATAGTCCCTTTAGGAGAAGAGGGAAACATAGCAATAAGGTTGTATTCTTAGTATGTTTGATCTCAGCCCATTGTCCCTTTAGGAGAAGAGTGAAACATAGCAATAAAGTAGTATACTTAGTATTGTTTAATCTCAGCCCATAGTCCCTTAAGAAGAAGAGTGAATCGTAGCAATAAGGTAGTATACTTAGTATGTTTGATCTCGGCCCATAGTGACTTAAGAAGAAGAGTGAATCGTAGCAATAAGGTAGTATACTTAGTATGTTTGATCTCGGCCCATAGTCCCTTGAGAAGAAGAGTGAATCGTAGCAATAAGGTAGTATACTTAGTATGTTTGATCTCGGCCCATAGTCCCTTAAGAAGAAGAGTGAATCGTAGCAATAAGGAAGTATACTTAGTATGTTTGATCTCAGCCCATAGTCCCTTAAGAAGAAGAGTGAATCGTAGCAATAAGGTAGTATACTTAGTATGTTTGATCTCGGCCCATAGTCCCTTAAGAAGAAGAGTGAATCGTAGCAATAAAGTAGTATACTTAGTATGTTTAATCTCAGCCCATAGTCCCTTAAGAAGAAGAGTGAATCGTAGCAATAAGGTAGTATACTTAGTATGTTTGATCTCGGCCCATAGTTTCTTAGAAGAAGAGTGAAACATAACTATAAGGTTTTATCCTTAGTATGTTTGATCTCAGCCCATTGTCTCTTTAGGAGAAGAGTGAAACATAGCATTAAGGTTGAATCTTTAGTATGATTGATCTCGGCCCATAGTCCCTTTAGAAAAAGAGTGAAACATAGCAATAAGGTAGTATACTTAGTATGTTTGATATCGGCCTAAAGTTACTTCAGCAGAAGAGTGAAACATAGAAATAAGATGGTATACTTAGTATGTTTGATCTCAGCCCATAGTTACTTTTAGAGAAAAGTGAAACACAGCAATAAGGTTGTATCCTTACTATGTTTGATCTCGGCCCATAGTCCCTTTAGGAGAAGAGTAAAACATAGCATTAAGGTTGTATCCTTAGTATGTTTGATCTCGGCCCATAGTCCCTTAAGAAGAAGAGTGAATCGTAACAATAAGGTAGTATAATTAGTATGTTTGATCTCAGCCCATAGTTACTTTTAGAGAAATGTGAAACACAGCAATAAGGTTGTATCCTTACTATGTTTGATCTCGGCCCATAGTCCCTTTAGGGGAAGAGTGAAACATAGCATTAAGGTTGTATCCTTAGTATGTTTGATCTCGGCCCATAGTCCCTTAAGAAGAAGAGTGAATCGTAACAATAAGGTAGTATACTTAATATGTTTCATCTCGGCCCATAGTTACTTTTAGAGAAATGTGAAACACAGCAATAAGGTTGTATCCTTACTATGTTTGATCTCGGCCCATAGTCCCTTTAGGGGAAGAGTGAAACATAGCATTAAGGTTGTATCCTTAGTATGTTTGATCTCGGCCCATAGTCCCTTTAGGAGAAGAGTGAAACATAGCATTAAGGTTGTATCCTTAGTATGTTTGATCTCGGCCCATAGTCCCTTAAGAAGAAGAGTGAATCGTAGCAATAAGGTAGTATAATTAGTATGTTTGATCTCGGCCCATAGTCCCTTGAGAAGAAGAGTGAATCGTAGCAATAAGGTAGTATCCTTAGTATGTTTGATCTCGGCCCATAGTTCCTTTTAGAGAAATGTGAAACACAGCAATAAGGTTGTATCCTTAGTATGTTTGATCTCGGCCCATAGTCCCTTGAGAAGAAGAGTGAATCGTAGCAATAAGGTAGTATACTTAGTATGTTTGATCTCGGCCCATAGTTCCTTTTAGAGAAATGTGAAACACAGCAATAAGGTTGTATCCTTAGTATGTTTGATCTCGGCCCATAGTCCCTTATGAAGAAGAGTGAATCGTAACAATAAGGTAGTATACTTAATATGTTTCATCTCGGCCCATAGTTACTTTTAGAGAAATGTGAAACACAGCAATAAGGTTGTATCCTTACTATGTTTGATCTCGGCCCATAGTCCCTTTAGGGGAAGAGTGAAACATAGCATTAAGGTTGTATCCTTAGTATGTTTGATCTCGGCCCATAGTCCCTTTAGGAGAAGAGTGAAACATAGCATTAAGGTTGTATCCTTAGTATGTTTGATCTCGGCCCATAGTCCCTTAAGAAGAAGAGTGAATCGTAGCAATAAGGTAGTATAATTAGTATGTTTGATCTCGGCCCATAGTTCCTTTTAGAGAAAAGTGAAACACAGCAATAAGGTTGTATCCTTAGTATGTTTGATCTCGGCCCATAGTCCCTTAAGAAGAAGAGTTAAGGGTAGCAATAAGGTAGTATACCTAGTATGATTGATCTTGGCCCATAGTCCCTTTAGGAAAAGAGTGAAATATAGCATTAAGGTTGAATCCTTAGTATGATTGATCTCGGCCCATAGTCCCTTTAGAAAAAGAGTGAAAAATAGCAATAAGGTAGTATACTTAGTATGTTTGATATCGGCCTAAAGTTACTTCAGCAGAAGAGTGAAACATAGAAATAAGATGGTATACTTAGTATGTTAGATGTCGGCCCATAGTCCCTTTAGGAGAAGAGTGAAATATAGCAATAAGATAGTATACATAGTATGTTGGATCTCGGCCCATAGTCCCTTTAGGAGAAGAGTGAAAAGTAGCAATAAGGTCATAACTTTAGTATTTTTTTTATCTAAAGACATAGTTGCTTTGAAAGAAGAATGAAGTATATTGGAGTATAGTGGATCTCAGCCCATATTTACTTTAGGAGAAGAGTTAAACACAAATATAAGGTAGTATAATTAGTATATTGGATCACGGCAATTAGTTACTTTAAGCGAAGAGTAAAACATAGCAATAAGGTAGAATATTTAGTATATCGGATCTCGGCCAATAGTTACATTTAGAGAAGATTGAAACATAGCAATAAGGTATTATCCGTAGTAAGTTGGATCTCGGCCCATAGTCCCTATAGGAGCATAGTGAAACATAGCAATAAGGTAGTATACTAAGAATGTTGGATCTCCGCCATTAGTCTCTTTACGAGAAGAGTGGAACATAGCAATAAGGTAGTATACTTAATATGTTTCATCTCGGCCCATAGTTACTTTGAGAGAAGTGTGAAACATAGCAATAAGGTAGTATACTAAGAATGTTGGATCTCCGCCCTTAATCTCTTTACGAGAAGAGTGAAACATAACAATAAGGTAGTATACTTAATATGTTTCATCTCGGCCCATAGTTACTTTGAGAGAAGTGTGAAACATAGCAATAAGGTAGTATACTAAGAATGTTGGATCTCCGCCCTTAGTCTCTTTACGAGAAGAGTGGAACATAGCAATAAGGTAGTATACTTAATATGTTTCATCTCGGCCCATAGTTACTTTGAGAGAAGTGTGAAACATAGCAATAAGGTAGTATACTAAGAATGTTGGATCTCCGCCCTTAGTCTCTTTACGAGAAGAGTGGAACATAGCAATAAGGTAGTATACCTAATATGTTTGATCTCGGCCCATAGTTACTTTAAGAGAAGAGTGAAACATAGCAATAAGGATGCATCCTTAGTATGTTTGATCTCGGCCCATATTCCCTTAAGAAGAAGAGTGAAACGTAGCAATAAAGTAGTATAATTAGTACGTTTGATCTCGGCCCATAGTTTCTTAGAAGGTGAGTGAAACATAACTATAAGGTTTTATCCTTAGTATGTTTGATCTCGGCCCATATTCCCTTAAGAAGAAGAGTGAAACGTAGCAAAAAGGTAGTATACTCAGTATGTTTGATCTCGGCCCATAGTTTCTTAGAAGAAGAGTGAAACATAACTATAAGGTTTTATCCTTAGTATGTTTGATCTCGGCCCATTGTCCCTTTAGGAGAAGAGTGAAACATAGCAATAAGGTTGTATCCTTAGTATGTTTGATCTCGGCCCATATTCCCTTAAGAAGACGAGTGAAACGTAGCAATAAAGTAGTATACTTAGTATATTTGATCTCGGCCCATAGTTACTTTAGGAGAAGAGTTATACAAAGCAATAAGTTTGTATACTTAGTATATTTGATCTCGGCCCATAGTTACTTTAGGAGAAGAGTTATACACAGCAATAAGGTTATATACTTAGTATATTTGATCTCGGCCCATAGTTACTTTAGGAGAAGAGTTATACACAGCAATAAGTTTGTATAATTAGTATATTTGATCTTGGCCCATTGTTACTTTAGGAGAAGAGTTATACACAGCAATAAGTTTGTATAATTAGTATATTTGATCTCGGCCCATAGTTACTTTAGGAGAAGAGTTATAGCCTACACAGCAATAAGGTTGTATACCTAGTATATTTGATTTCGGCCTATAGTTACTTTAGGAGAAGAGTTATACACAGCAATAAGTTTGTATACTTAGTATATTTGATCTCGGCCCATAGTTAATTTAGGAGAAGAGTAAAAAATAGCAAAAAGTTAATATTTTTAATACTTTCGTTCTATGTCCGTATTTGCTGTATGTGGAAGAGAAACATAGAAATAAAATTGTAACCTTAGTAACTTAATAGGCTTATTAGGATCTAAGACCATAGTTTCTTATTGATGGAGTGGAATATAACTATAGATTTGAATACTTTCTTTTTTTGATATATGTATTTAGAGGCACTATATGCTTAAACGAACCATGTCAAAAGTCGTCATCTAAGGACTTTTGTTTTTACCAATTTCCTGTTTTAGCATTGTGATAAACATAGCATAAATGTATTTCAAGCATCGTTGTGGTTTTACGATACGTTCTGTCTGCCTTTACGATATGTACAGTATTACAAGAAATATTGCAATAAATATACTCTACGTTTAGCATACCGTTACTTTAAGCATTAGGCAAACATTGCAATATAGATTTATTCTTAGTAGATGGATGGTTTCCACATAATTACTTAAATCGTTACAATAAATTTTCGTTTTAGTAATCGGTGGTCGGCAGATCGTTATTTTCTGCATAAAGAGAGCCGTTGCAATAATGTTTTACTCTTAGTATAACATTATTACGTTTTACCATTAGTATAATGGTTAGCATATAGTTACTTGATGCACATGGAGAACCGTTAAAATAAGATTTACACAAAATGAATTTGTGGTCGGCGCTTGGTTAGTTAATTAATCAGACGAAATGTCTTCTTTGTCCTTTTACATTGTGACTTTTGTTGTCAATACTTAGTGCCAGGCTAATAAAGGTATATCTCGGTCGTGAATAAAGCTCTTATAGACAGCTGAAAGACGATCTGCCACAGGGTTCTGTACTTGCTCCTATTTTGTTTAAAGTGTATACAGCTGACAACCCAATCACAAAGTCTAGAATGTTTACTGATGCTGATGATATTGCTTTAGCTTACTAACCAAGGACTACACTGCTACTGAAGTAAAACTCACATGTGACCTCGAAGAATATTTTAGAACCTAGAAGCTAAATCCTAACCCATCAAAACCCCAAGAAGCCTGTTTCCACCTAAGTAACATACTGGCTAATCGAAAAGGAACATCTAGCTAAATGGTGTAAAATTGCATCATTATGATCATTCCCCGGTACCTGGGAGTAACGTTAGATGGAACGCTGACGTTTAAAAGCCATTTTCAAAAACCAGCAACTTAAATCGAAACCAGTACAAATATAGTTTACCTTATTTCCGGAACAACCTGAGGAGTCAACGCAAACGTCCTGCGCACAACTGCTTTACCCCTGATGTATTCAGCTGCTGAATATAGTGCTCCCGTATGGCTAAATAGTGTACACACTAAAGCGATTAATGAGAGCTATAGTGACATTCTCATTGCAACTTAACTACCTTGGCTCCCGGTGCTGTGCATGCAATTCAATAAAATCTTGAATACCACCCCGTAACTCCCCATAACACAGAATCTCCCACGACGGAATGGTCGCCTAAAATCTCGACACCCTCCTCTACGTACTGCTCTGCAGTTGAGCAGATTAAATTTGTCGCCCCATTCTAGCTGGGCCGAAGCGTGGAACAGTTTTGATGGATGAAATAATTTCCTCTATAACGATCCGTTAATACCTGTAGGTAGTATGAACCTTCCTCGTAGGGAGTGGACACGGTTGAATCGTTTCCGAACTGGAGTGGGCAGATGTTACTACTGTAAGTTAATGTTTCATTACTGTAAGTAGAATGGTTGTTAACACATTACTTTATGCATTAAGAGTAACTTGTAGTAATGTTTTACTCTTAGTATGCTGGTAGTTAGTACTTAGTTACTTTATGAGTTATGAGAAACTTGTAGTAATATTTTACTCTTAGTATGTTGGTAGTTAGTATTTACTTACTTTATGAGTTATGAGAAACTTGTAGTAATATTTTACTCTTAGTATATTGGTAGTTAGTATTTACTTACTTTATGAGTTATGAGAAACTTGTAGTAATATTTTACTCTTAGTATATTGGTAGTTAGTATTTACTTACTTTATGCATTAGCAGAAACGTAGTAATAAAGTAGTATTCTTTATAATTTACATCTCATCACTGTTACTTCAGGCAGTAGAACATATATCTTACACTTTATATTCGTAGATAATCATGTGGGATTTGAAATCCATATTTTTTACCATTTCTTCCATCATATATTTACCATATAGCTGTATATCATTGCATAGAAGTAATTTTCAATAGTATTTAATATATATTACACATTGTTCTACTTTATATTGTCGTAGGTGATATTACAGCTGTGACACTCAATAGTAAGTACTGTATATTTAATATATATTACACATTGTTCTACTTTATACTGTCGTAGGTGATATTACAGCTGTGACACTCAATAGTAAGTACTGTATATTTAATATATATTACACATTGTTCTACTTTATACTGTCGTAGGTGATATTACAGCTGTGACACTCAATAGTAAGTACTGTATATTTAATATATATTACACATTGTTCTACTTTATACCGTCGTAGGTGATATTACAGCTGTGACACTCAATAGTAAGTACTGTATATTTAACCGTATATTACACATTGTTCTACTTTATACTGTCGTAGGTGATATTACAGCTGTGACACTCAATAGTAAGTACTGTATATTTAATATATATTACACATTGTTCTACTTTATACTGTCGTAGGTGATATTACAGCTGTGACACTCAATAGTAAGTACTGTATATTAAATAACATATGTACTTTAAAATAGTTGGAGATCGTATTACAGCAGTGAATTACAATCATAAGTACGAAACATTACACCACATATTTATATTAAATAGTTGTAGTTCATATACAGCAGTGAATCACAAAAATATGTACTTTACATTACGTGACATATCTATTTTAAACAGCCTTAGATCATATTATTTCAGTAATCATAATACTAAATAACATATATTCCATGACATATCTACTTTAAACAGTCGTAGATCATTTTACAGCAGTGAATCATAATACTATATACCATATATTCCATGACATATCTACTTTAAACAGTCGTAGATCATTTTACAGCAGTGAATCACAATACTATATACCATATATTCCATGACATATCTACTTTAAATTGTTGTAGATCCCTTTACAGCTGTGAATCACAATACTATATACCATATATTCCATGACATATTTACTTTAAATTGTTGTAGATCCCTTTACAGCTGTGAATCACAATACTATATACCATATATTCCATGACATATCTACTTTAAATTGTTGTAGATCCCTTTACAGCTGTGAATCACAATACTATATACCATATATTCCATGACATATCTACTTTAAATTGTTGTAGATCCCTTTACAGCTGTGAATCACAATACTATATACCATATATTCCATGACATATCTACTTTAAATTGTTGTAGATCCCTTTACAGCTGTGAATCACAATACTATATACCATATATTCCATGACATATCTACTTTAAATTGTTGTAGATCCCTTTACAGCTGTGAATCACAATACTATATACCATATATTCCATGATATATTTACTTTGAGAGGTTGGAGATTTTTTTACAGCAATGAATAAAAATACAATATACCAAAAAACTCGGCCCTGCGGGCCTCGCCAGGGGGCAAGCCCCCTGGACCCCCGGATCTTTTTGCTTAGAGCCTACGGCTAAAATTCAAGAAACATGGAACATGCTTTAGCTGCGCTTTTTCTGTTTGCTGGCTCCTTTTTAATAATTTCTGCAAATGTATTTCTCCGAAAACAACGAATTTTAGATTTCATGTAAGGAATTACAAAAAATATAAACATATCTTAAAAATATAAATATATCTTTACTTTTTAAATTTTATTGTTCCATACAATCATTAGAAGTTGTGGCCAATATTGGTTTGTGATAGCTGAAGTAACTTACATAATGTTTACAATCAATCTTGTCAATTGTTGTCATGGAAACTAAAGATGTACTTTGATCAACGCTTGCAAATAAACTCATTATTGAAGTCAACACTGATATGTCATTGTGTTTTCATGGTTACGCGTCACCCTCCCGCGTAACGTTTTCAGACAGTTAGGTCAAGACTAAAGCATGTTCCATGCTAAAATATATCATTACATGTCTATTTTAAATTGTTATCGATCATTTTACAGCAGTAAACCACAATACTATTTACCATATATTCCATGACATATCTACTTTAAATAGTCGTAGATCATTTTACAGAAGTGAATTACAATACTGTATATTATATATTCCACGACATATCTACTTTAAATATTCGTAGATCATTTTACAGAAGTGAATTTTAATAATATGTGTCATATATTCAACGACTTCTCTACTTTATGGTCTTAGATCATTTTACATCAGTGAATCACAATACTATATACCATTTATTCGTTGACATATCAACTTTAAATGTTTGTAGATCATATTATTTCAGTGAATCACAATACTATATACCATTTATTCCTTGACATATCTACTTTAAATATTCGTAGATCATTTTACAGAAGTGAATTTTAATAATATGTGTCATATATTCAACGACTTCTCTACTTTATGGTCTTAGATCATTTTTTACATCAGTGAATCACAATACTATATACCATTTATTCCTTGACATATCTACTTTAAATAGCCGTAGATCATTTTACAGAAGTGGATCACAATACTTAATACCATATATTTCTTGAAATATCTACTTTAAATGTTTGTAGATCATTTTACAGCATTAAATCGCAATATTACGAATCAAATATTTGATCACAATTTGTGTTTTAAATAGTTGTAGATTTGATTATACCAGTTAATTGGTTGTCCCTTCTTGAAATATCTACTTTAAATGTTTGTAGATCATTTTACAGCATTAAATCGCAATATTACGAATCAAATATTTGATCACAATTTGTGTTTTAAATAGTTGTAGATTTGATTATACCAGTTAATTGGTTGTCCCTTCTTGAAATATCTACTTTAAATGTTTGTAGATCATTTTACAGCATTAAATCGCAATATTACGAATCAAATATTTGATCACAATTTGTGTTTTAAATAGTTGTAGATTTGATTATACCAGTTAATTGGTTGTCCCTTCTTGAAATATCTACTTTAAATGTTTGTAGATCATTTTACAGCATTAAATTGCAATATTACGAATCAAATATTTGATCACAATTTGTGTTTTAAATAGTTGTAGATTTGATTATACCAGTTAATTGGTTGTCCCTTCTTGAAATATCTACTTTAAATGTTTGTAGATCATTTTACAGCATTAAATCGCAATATTACGAATCAAATATTTGATCACAATTTGTGTTTTAAATAGTTGTAGATTTGATTATACCAGTTAATTGGTTGTCCCTTCTTGACTCACGCCGTTTGTTCTTATCTAATAGTTAGACAAGGAGTCTTAAATCACATTGTTGATGTATATCTTCACGATGGCCCTGAGCACTATCTACTTACTACGTGAGATTACTGTATTAGCCTTCTTTAAAATCCTGGAATTGGACATACTCTATGACAAAGAGTACTCAGTCTCTCTCTCCGTCAACATGAAGGTTCTTTGCTTGTTGGTTGTTATCATGGGACTCTTGTGGTCTGGTAAGTAACCAAAAAACTACAATACTTTTAAATTATTTTGTGTTTTAGGGAAGCATACTTTACGTTGTCTCAACCTGAGCTCAACCTAGAATCTTTCAGTATTCATTTCTTAATTAGTTGAAAATATTATAAATCGAACAGTGGTACTGAAAATGATAGAAAATATTCAACTATTTAAATTTATTTTATCTGTTTGAAATCGAAAGGGCTATTTTTAAATAGTTTAATGGATTTTTCAACAATATGTACAATTATAATTTACAGTTATATTACAACAATATCTGAAAATATTTACTCACTCATTAAGTTGGTTGAAATGCAACATTTTTAATTGTATTGGAATGTGTAGTTTCCAAAATGTTTGTACATTTTTATGTGTAATGATCCTGATTTCTTAATTTTCATTTTTTAATTACTAAGTTCTCAAAAAATAAACATATATATTGCCATCTTTTGCATAGTTAGTTTGACAGTTAAGTAGTTTAACAAGGGTTTTTGAGAACAAAGAATGTGTCAACTTCCAGAATTTTAAATAAATTAGAGTGACAATTAGTTTTTAAACTACACTAAATCGCAATAAAATGTTGTGTTGCCACTTGTTTGATAGAATATTAAAAAAAGAAGAATCTAAGGCAGTTTAAATTATGCCTTAACCGGCGGAAGCGCTTTTTTAATTAAAATTTGTGGAATAATTTGAAAAAAGAGTTCTTTTTTAAAACCCACTTTATTCCATCAAGCATATACAACATAACTTTATAGAATATGTTTCAAACTTTGAAACAAAAAATGTATTTTATTGGTTGAATCTATAAATACATGTCTAAATCTGAAAATCTTGAAATTGCTGTTAATTGCAACATTAGTTTAATCTTAGTTTGGAAGTATTTTGTGGGTGTGTGGTGTGGGTAAGCAGATGTTCATAGTTCAAAAATATCGGTGCAATACTGTAAATTCTAATATAATACAAATGTCAAGTCCAATCTAATTATGTAATTAATTAGTACATAAGACTTAATTTTTCCCTCGAACAGCTTTTAGTTAGAGGGAATAAAATCAATACTATACTTTTATAGAATGGTTTACGTGAATAAAAAAATTTTTATAAATATACCTAACTCAATGATAATTAAAAATCAATACTCCAATGATATGTTTTTGAGCCGTATATAGTTTATATATGACATGATAACATAAACCACGGTATTATTAAACCGCCTGGTCACTGTACGCTGTACTTGTAGGGGTGGGTGGGGTCATCAGCACTGTACGTGTAGGGGTGGGTGAGTGGGGTCATCAGCACTGTATGTGTAGGGGTGGGTGAGTGGGGTTGAGTTCGTCCGGACCCATAATTTACACAAATTACAATCAATGTGTTAAATTAAGATATTTTCAAAATGATGGGTGGATATGTCCAATGGCCTTCAGGCCTTGAGTAGGCAGATTCAGCTAACCACTCAAGGAATGATGTTTGATGAATGTTGGATTGTTGTGAACAATCTCCTATCTTGGCGTTGTTTTAACTTCTAAAACAAAGCTACCTGACGAATTCCTTTGTTTCAGACCTGAGCGGTGGCCTTGGAGTTGCTGCAGGATTTTACGGCCGACCTTACAATAATTACGGGTAGGTCCTTCCCACTAAAATTTGGAGCTCAGAGTACCGAGGGTTGAAAATGAAATGAAATAACAAATGTCTGATTTGGCAAGGTTTAGCACTAATCAGTCCTTTTTTACAAATTATACAAAACTTACAAATACAATGTTTTAATGTGATAATAAAACAGGGAGAAACAACTAAGAATAAGCCATATCAAATTAATTAATATTCAATTTACAGGGTGTAATTGAAATACTCGAACAAACTTCAGGAAGTTGTTCCTGGGGTCAAAGCAAACCAAACATTTCATATAAGCATATGTCCTAATATGTACCGTTTTCTGTCTGTCTGTACTTCTGTGTTTTTTACACTATATTTTTTTCTCAGCAACCATAAAATATAGTGTTGAAATTTGGCACATATGATATACTAGTAATATTCTATTACAGAAAAAATTGTTGGAAAATTTCAAAATGGCGGCTAGTTAAAAACTTTAAAATATTTACTACAGTGTTACTAGTATAGCATATGTGCCAAATTTCAACACTCTACCTGTTAGGGATGTTGAGAAAAAATTATAATGTAAAAAACACAGACGGATAGACAGACAGAAAACTGTGCATATTATGACATATGTTTTTAAGAATTTTTGGATTGTTTTGACACCAGGAACAACCTCCCGATGTTTGTCCGAGTATTCCAGTTACACCCTGTATATATAAAAGCCAAATACCACTGACTGACCGACTCACTCATCACGAAATATCAAAAACCACCGAACGAATATACATGAAATTATAAAGGAAGATATATTTAATATCGAAGGGGCCCACTAAGAAAGGATTTTTCGTAATTCCTTTCCTAAGGAGTACAAACAATCCCGCAAAATTTCCTTTTTTCCATAATAATAATATTGGTTTCAATTTAGAAAATTAATAACAGTTGTTTTGTAAATAAATAAACATGTTTATTTTGTGTATTTGACACTATATTATTGATGCATCTGGAGTTTAATCTTCAGCTGTTAAACAGAAAGAAATGAAATTAACACGTTTGAAATAGGCTAAGTAATGCCACAATATGGTGTTTTGTACTGTGGTGTTACCATTGGCTATTTATACTTATAAATAGGTAGCAACAAAAGTGGTGAGTGAAATACTGTAAATAAATGTAATATTGTGATTTTACGTTATACAGTTAACCTACTATTATTTGAAGTCAAAAGTCACATGCCGAGGCCCAAGGCAGAGGTGTATCGAGCGCAGCGAGAGTCGGGATTGGCACACGAAGGGTGCAGGGGTTTCCCCTAGTAATAGCATATATTAGGGAAATAAACAATATCATCCTAAGGGTTGCATTGTGTGGGTAATATTTTTGCCAGCCAAACATGTAGGATGAGTGGGTGGCTGCTGCATAGTGTTATTCTGTAAATATATTTAGACTGCTAACAATAATTAAACTTCATCTTCGAAATTAAGAAGTTCTATGAGATGGTCAGTATTATTGTGTAATATGATAACTGGTTATATACTGCGGCTCATGAGCTTTACATTATATTATACATAGATATATGTTAAATGTGATGAATATATGTACGTAAGCAAGGAAACAACGAGTGCCATCCTTTGTTGGCTGATCTCTCAATATTCTCCCATTACAGAATTAATTTAGATGATTTTAGACGATGTTTTTAAGAGTCTAAGCAGCGTTTAAAAGTCGTGATTCTATTTTGAAATGTCAATCTGAACTGTTCATTTAAAAAGCCTTGGCATTTCTATGGTAATATAAACAATCAACAGTACTATTCCCATAATATTGCCAGCGATCCAATTTAGTAGCAGATTTGAATCAAGCAAAAATGTATAAAAAGTTTAAAAACTTGTAAAAGGTGAAGAATAACTTTCAATGTTGAATTAATATAACTATTCAACTAAAGATATCACTGTAGCTACCAGAGTTATTTAGTTATACTTCAAGTCCGTGAGATAACTACTTAACTCGTATTAAAAACTAACTTGTGACATTTCCTAATATTCTATCCTCAATATGTTGCTAAATAACTGAATTAGTATTGAATTATTGTATTAAAAATATGTTTCCTCCAATATAATAATGATAATATTATATTTACTATATAATATTCCAGTAACACTTTATAGTATTCTCAACAATTATTATCTGCACAAACATATAGGCCAAACACTAATAACTGTCAAGAATACGAACATAACTGTATAATATATATTGCAGTAAATATAAAAAATCATAATAACGATATAATTACAAAAAGAACATTTAGATTTTGTTAGTATAAATAATTTATTTGATTAACCTTCAAAGACAAATTGGAGAGAAGCAAGAAGTAATATTGTTGTAATTAATTGTACAGTATATTATAGTCATAAATGTTGAAAATGTACTCTGTAATCTGGTATTTATTAATTGGCTTATTTCAGTTATATGAGTAACATACTGTTAATAAAAAGTTGATTCCCTATTTAATTTATTCTAATAAGATTAAGATAGAGGTTTTACAAACTTCTGTACGTTCATTATTGGTAAAAATAATACATTTGTTTATTATTTCTATCCTTAACTCCAAGTAGAGATAATTATTTACCCATTAGTTTATTATTTGGATATTTAAAGTTGATTTAATAAAATTAATCTGCTTATATTTTACAGGGGAGGATTGAGTCTTAGCGTACTCAATGAAAACAACTTAGGCGCAGGAATATTAGGTACCGGTCTTATATTGTGATAACTCACAAGCAATTCCACTTGAGAAATGGACAACGAAACACTTCATCTAGAAACACTATAATACAATAATTAATTAACTTCTCTTTTATTGACCCACAATTGTGTGAAATAAAACAATATCGATTTACATTTTGTAGTTTTTATTTAAAAACAAAATCCTAAAACTTTACTACTATTAGTGCAAAATATACATTTAATGCTTTCCTTTTCACTCTTACAGACTTCATTACTTATCAGAAGACACACACTGATTTATTGTTAGACGATCGTAATATATGGGCGAATACGAGAGGAGAATAAGTGTGATGAATGAATGTAGTCATTGTAACTAACTAAGGTGACTGAATAGCCCAATAGCCAGGGCAACCAAATGACCTCATAGACGTCAAATCCAATAGTGCGCTAAATGTGTGTCGAGTAGTTATTTCTCCAGTTTGCTATACGATGGTAAGGCCAGCACCTTGTCAGTCCCTCCCTTATTCCCCGTTAATCCTTAAGGACAAATGTGGTAATTATCACTGTTGATGTACAAAGATGTACATAAGTTATAATCTATACAAAACCACCACGGAGGTGTCCACTGAGACCATAAGAAAGCGACATCTGTTTATTTTCCACTGTGTCACCTACAAGTTTACGCGGAATCTGAACCACGCAGTATTGGTCTGATTTTCAGCTAATGAGAAGCCTGACACGCAGTTCTTTACCCCGTACAATATCCGGACGCTGACTACCACCCAACATGGACACTCCAGACGTTTCTAGTAGTGTCCAAGTCGATGGTAAACTATTTGCGGACGCCGTGTCAGTATTGCCAACAATCTCAACAACAAGTAAGTTGTCTCTAAATATTTAGGTTACGGCACTGCAACACTTTTTCATAGGCAAGAGTTTTGTAGGCTATATACGAGTATTCTATTCTCGGCCATCTTAATACTGACACAACTTCCACTCAACTCTTGCCATCGAGGTGGGATCTGGGATGTCCTTGTTGGGTGGTAGTCAGGGTCCGGGTGCTGTGAATAGAAGATAACTGAGTATCAGACGTCATTAAAAGTAACATTTTATTATTGTTCTACGTGGTTCGGATCCCTCTTAAATCCTTAGGTCCCTTAGCTGCCATGGCTATTACGCTATTAATAAATACCTCTTTATAAGGAACAGTTTACCTTAGTTAGTAACAAGACTACACAATTTTATCTGCACTCATGTTATCATTCATATTCGCCTTAAGTTAAGCACATGTCGTTTTTATCCAAATGTAATCTTCCTCATATAGTTTATTTATTATACAGTATGTTTGACAATAATGCAATTTTGTCTTGCCTTGAATATTTTGTGGTAATTTGGCGGAACTACAGCGGGTGAATCAGCTGGGACCAAATTGGTGAACTCTTCGGAGAAGTTGCTCACATGTCGCCGTCTCGTATCAAAATAATATGAAATAATATTTACTCTCTAGCATGATTAAAAAAAAAGGCAATCATTTTTTGTTTTGTTTTGTTTTTAATCATAAAAACAATACTTCATAGTTATTTATTTCAGCACATTTCCAAACATTAAACAGTTACTAGATACAGCAAATGTGAACATTCGAGCTCTAAATAGCCTTGGTTACAAAACTGAAGAGTGGGATATTTTGTTAGTTTACATGTTAGCTTCCAAACTTGATCAAGACTTGAGAACTAAATGGGAGTTAAGTAGCACGTCAGTTGAACCCCCTTCTTTCTCAGAGTTTGAAACATTTTTAAAACAATACATACATGCACTAGATGCTAGCAGTGTCAATAAAGTAAAATCTAGTTTTAACTTCAAGACTAATCAAAGCAATTCAGCAATGAAACCAGGTCTAGGTCTACACACAACTGAAATAAATCTGTTAAGCGCTGCTAAAAAAGCTTCTGTTGATAAGTCTGAAACTAATTCCATATGTACAGCTTTTACGCTCATGCAAATGAATATTGCCAAGTAAGTTTTCCTTAAAGTTTTGCAACGTCCTCCTATTTGTTTCGTCAAGAAAGGACCTGCATAGTCACATCCAGTTTCAAAAAATGGTTTTGTCAGTGTAACTCTCGATGATGGTAGGTTTCCCATTAGAGGACAAATTGGTGTTCCATTGAATTTTATACATTTTACACATCTTCTTACAATACTGCGTATTTGATTTCTCACATTACCAACAAGCCAATATTTTTGTCTCACATCATTCGTGATAAATTGAATCCCTGCATGGAAATACTTTTCATGAGTATGAATTAAATAAGTTTTTACAAATGAGTGATTTGCAGGTAAAATAATTTGATGAGTTTTGTTGTAGTGTAGGTTCGAATTTTGGATCCGGCCACCAACTCTCAAGATTCCATGTTCATCAATAAAAGGATTCAAACTTAAAAGTTTGCTGTTCTTTTTTACTCTTCCTTAATCTTGTAAATTTCTCATATCATCTGGAAAGCTCAATTGTTGAATATGTTTCACAATGCATCTGTGTGCGTCTTCCAGTTCATGCACTGATAAAGGACCTGATATATTACACCTTTTGATGTTTTTTAAGTATCTCATGCAGTAAGCTGTTACTCGAATAGTTTTTGTATAAGAATTAAATTTGAGATACCATTCGTCTTCTTCTTCTTTAGTTGTTAAAGCACATTTAATTGTTCTTGTTTCAGGAATTGTATTTGAATCGAAACAATAATTTTCAAGATCATTCTTGTTGTTCAACGCTTGAGGTTCAGAAAGCCATTGAGGGCCTGACCACCATTTCTGTTCTTTTGTGAGTTTTTCTCCTGAAATTCCTCTTGATGCAATGTCTGCTGGGTTTTCTTCCGATTTAACGTGTTTCCATTGAGAAATGTTTGTTAATGCTTGTATTTGAGATACTCTGCTACTAACGAAGGTTTTCCACTTCATAGGATCTTTAGATATCCAAGCTAAGACTACAGTTGAGTCCGTAAACAGGTATGTATTTTCAATTGGTAGATAAGGTTTGATCTTTGCTACCATCTTCGCTAATAATAGCGCTCCACATAGCTCTAGTCGTGGAATTGTACTCTTCTTTAAGGGGGTGATTTTTGATTTTGCCATGATTAATCTTACTGTTGTTTGTGTTGACGAGACACTTCTCATGTAAAGTACTCCTGCAGATGCTTTCTCCGAAGCATCGCAAAATCCTACTAAATCATGTGTTGCATTTTGTTCAAATGAAATCAGCGGTCTGGGAATGGTGATATTTTTGAAATGTTGAAGTCCGTTTCTATGTTGATGGAAGTCGTTTGCTATTTGCTGAGGAACCTCGTCATCCCAACTCTTGCATTGTGACCAAGTGTCTTGAAGGATTAATTTTGCTTTTGTAACTGCTGGACATAAAAATCCTAAGGGATCATAGAGTTTTGCTACTTCTGATAAAATGATTCTCTTCGTCAATGGTGTAGGTATATTTGTCACATTCAATGAATATAGATATGTATCATGGTGAGGATTCCATTGCATTCCTAAAAGATTAACAGTATTGTCCTTGGACTGAATTGATACTTCAGTTTGAGACTGATCGCTGATAAGCTCTTTTGAATTTGATGACCACTTTCTTAGGTTGAATCCTGATCGACTCATTACATGTTCTAAATCCTGTTTTATTTGCTTAGCATTTTCAATTGTATCTGCGCCTGAGATAAGATCGTCAACATAAAAATCTTCTTTTAAAATTCTACTAATTTCTGGATACTGCTTCTTGACGTCATCTGCTAGTTGATGTAAGCATCTGATTGAGAGGTATGGGGCACAAGCAGTTCCATATGTGACTGTACAGAGATCATAAGATTGAATATGTTCTGAAGGATTTGATCTCCAAAGAATTCTCTGATAACATTGATCTTCTGGTGTTATTAAAATCTGTCTGAAAAACTTCTCAATGTCTGCAGTAAAAACACACTTGTGTAGTCTGAAACGTGTAAGTAAGGATACTATGTCTGATTGTAACTTTGGGCCAATGTACAAATGATCGTTTAAAGAAGTGCCACTTGTAGTTTTAGATGAACCGTCAAACACTACTCTGACTTTAGTTGAAGTACTACTAGGTCTGTATACTGCATGATGTGGTAGGTAATAGTTGTGATTCATCATACTTGTGTCACTGTTTGGGGTAGGTTTCATGTGATTTAACTCAATGTACTCATTTATGAATTGATCATAAGACTGTTTCTTGTTTTTATCTTCCTCAAATGAACTTTCTAAACGTTGGAAGCGTTTTAACGCAATATGATATGAGTCACCTAAACTTGTGATAGAGGGTTTGAATGGCAAATGAACACAAAATCTGCCCGATTGATCTTTTGAATGTGTATTTATGAAGTGATCCTCACATATTATGTTTTCATCTGTACTAGCTGGTGAATCCTGTTTGTAACCAACATCCTCAGAATTCCAAAATTTCTCCATTAAAGTATTTAGACCATCATCATGTCTGATAAACAGTGTCTTGACCTTATTTGAAGCTGTTTTGACATCTGCTGATATTTTTTATATATCAGTTTTATTTATTAATTTATTATTTAAATTAATAAATAAATTAAAATAAAAAAAATTAATCTTTAAACGATCATTTGTACATTGGCCCAAAGTTACAATCAGACATAGTATCCTTACTTACACGTTTCAGACTACACAAGTGTGTTTTTACTGCAGACATTGAGAAGTTTTTCAGACAGGCTTATTGATTGGTTTGATGGGGTTGAATTCAATGTATTTGAGTTGTTTAAAATGGTGTCGAATTCAGATTTTAGTGAATAGTAATTATCTTCAAACTCAATAAAATTTGTATCTGTATCATCTGAAGCTATGGTATCAATGCTGGATTGTACTTCACAAAATTCCAAGTAGAGTTGTTCGAGTTTTGAGTCTCTTACCTTAATGTCTGAAATTGCTCCATTTTCTACATCAAAATTACTTACAAAATTAACCATCTGTGTAATGGTCAGCATAGTTGCCTTCCAAGCAGTTGATCCGGCTCGAAGGACCAAATGGAAATGAATAAAACTAAAACACTGAAAATAATGCACGATGTTGTTTGAACAAAATAATGGACTGTAATGAATTGAAATTATTCTAACAATACAGAGAAAAAACATATTGAAATGTACAAACAGCTGATAACTTGATATTTTTGACATTACATTAAAAATTGATATTATTACTATATACATTCTTCCGGCAGGAAATTAGTGATTGTCTTTATCGGTGGGAAGTTTAATGATTTTCACAACTGGTCTTCTAAATATTCCTTTTATAGTTTCCAAGTCCACCGATCTAACTGTATTGTGTTTGTCAGGATAAATTTGGTTAACTATTGCAATTGGGTATTTCATTGGTTGCACATTGTCTTCTTTGATTAAAACTACATCTCCAACTTTGATATTTTCTTGTTTGGTTTTCCATTTTTGCCGTTGTTGAAGGGTGTGCAAATATTCAACATGCCATCTTTTCCAAAAGTCTTCTCAGTTTTTGAACTAGTTGCCATCTTTTATTGTAGTTGATTGGGCTCGAAGGACCAAATGGAAATGAATAAAACTAAAACACTGAAAATAATGCATTTAAATGAGCATTGACTATAAGTTTTTTGTTTGAGTATCTTTCTTTTAAAATATCTAAAGCTACATTGTAGTTAGGTTGTGTCAAGGGCAAGGATGAGATGAGACTGAGTGGTTCTCCCTTTAAACTAGATTTCAGATAGTAAAATTTCTGAATTTCTGCCAAATCATTGTTTTTGTCGATAGTTGAGTTGAAAAGATCAAAAAAAGATGTCCAATTTTCAATTTTACCCTCAAAGGTTGGTAAATTAATTTTGGGCAGTACTACTGTGTCATTTTTCCTACTGAAGCTAAATTCTTTGACTGATTGGTTTGATGGGGTTGAATTCAATGTATTTGAGTTGTTTAAAATGGTGTCGAATTCAGATTTTAGTGAATAGTAATTATCTTCAAACTCAATAAAATTTGTATCTGTATCATCTGAAGCTATGGTATCAATGCTGGATTGTACTTCACAAAATTCCAAGTAGAGTTGTTCGAGTTTTGAGTCTCTTACCTTAATGTCTGAAATTGCTCCATTTTCTACATCAAAATTACTTACAAAATTAACCATCTGTGTAATGGAAGCTTTTAGTCTGCCTCTTTTTGCTATTAGAATTTTCAAATCTTCCATTGTTTATGTTTGGAAATGTGCTGAAATAAATAACTATGAAGTATTGTTTTTATGATTAAAAACAAAACAAAACAAAAAATGATTGCCTTTTTGACTGAAACAAAATAATATCCTTTGCTCTAAGGACCAAATGGAAATGAATAAAAACTAAAACACTGAAAATAATGCACGATATTGTTTGAACAAAATAATGGACTGTAATGAATTGAAATTATTCTAACAATACAGAGAAAAAACATATTGAAATGTACAAACAGCTGATAACTTGATATTTTTGACATTACATTAAAAATTGATATTATTACTATATACATTCTTCCGGCAGGAAATTAGTGATTGTCTTTATCGGTGGGAAGTTTAATGATTTTCACAACTGGTCTTCTAAATATTCCTTTTATAGTTTCCAAGTCCACCGATCTAACTGTATTGTGTTTGTCAGGATAAATTTGGTTAACTATTGCAATTGGGTATTTCATTGGTTGCACATTGTCTTCTTTGATTAAAACTACATCTCCAACTTTGATATTTTCTTGTTTGGTTTTCCATTTTTGCCGTTGTTGAAGGGTGTGCAAATATTCAACATGCCATCTTTTCCAAAAGTCTTCTCAGTTTTTGAACTAGTTGCCATCTTTTATTGTAGTTGATTGGGCCGTTTTCTGCACTTTTGTCAGGAAGGGCTGTCAAAGTATCACCAGTAATGAAGTGTCCTGGGGTCAAAATGTCTGTTTCAGATTGGTCACTTGAAAGTCTGCAAATAGGTCTAGAATTGAGTATCGCTTCTATTTGAATCACAAGCGTGTTCAATTCTTCAAACGTCAAAATGTGATCTCCAAGTACTCGCTTCAAGTGATGTTTGGCTGATTTAACTGCTGATTCCCATAGTCCACCCATGTGAGGGGAGCTTGGAGGGATAAAATGCCAGTTTATTCCTTTTGTGGCAGATTTGTCATGAATTTCATTACTTGAATCTTTGAAAAACTTCTTTAGACTGTTGTCGGCTCCTACAAAGTTTGTGCCATTGTCCGAGTATATGTCTTTCGGTAGGCCTCTCCTTGAAATAAATCTGTTAAGCGCTGCTAAAAAAGCTTCTGTTGATAAGTCTGAAACTAATTCCATATGTACAGCTTTTACGCTCATGCAAATGAATATTGCCAAGTAAGTTTTCCTTAAAGTTTTGCAACGTCCTCCTATTTGTTTCGTCAAGAAAGGACCTGCATAGTCACATCCAGTTTCAAAAAATGGTTTTGTCAGTGTAACTCTCGATGATGGTAGGTTTCCCATTAGAGGACAAATTGGTGTTCCATTGAATTTTATACATTTTACACATCTTCTTACAATACTGCGTATTTGATTTCTCACATTACCAACAAGCCAATATTTTTGTCTCACATCATTCGTGATAAATTGAATCCCTGCATGGAAATACTTTTCATGAGTATGAGTTAAATAAGTTTTTACAAATGAGTGATTTGCAGGTAAAATAATTTGATGAGTTTTGTTGTAGTGTAGGTTCGAATTTTGGATCCGGCCACCAACTCTCAAGATTCCATGTTCATCAATAAAAGGATTCAAACTTAAAAGTTTGCTGTTCTTTTTTACTCTTCCTTTATCTTGTAAATTTCTCATATCATCTGGAAAGCTCAATTGTTGAATATGTTTCACAATGCATCTGTGTGCGTCTTCCAGTTCATGCACTGATAAAGGACCTGATATATTACACCTTTTGATGTTTTTTAAGTATCTCATGCAGTAAGCTGTTACTCGAATAGTTTTTGTATAAGAATTAAATTTGAGATACCATTCGTCTTCTTCTTCTTTAGTTGTTAAAGCACATTTAATTGTTCTTGTTTCAGGAATTGTATTTGAATCGAAACAATAATTTTCAAGATCATTCTTGTTGTTCAACGCTTGAGGTTCAGAAAGCCATTGAGGGCCTGACCACCATTTCTGTTCTTTTGTGAGTTTTTCTCCTGAAATTCCTCTTGATGCAATGTCTGCTGGGTTTTCTTCCGATTTAACGTGTTTCCATTGAGAAATGTTTGTTAATGCTTGTATTTGAGATACTCTGCTACTAACGAAGGTTTTCCACTTCATAGGATCTTTAGATATCCAAGCTAAGACTACAGTTGAGTCCGTAAACAGGTATGTATTTTCAATTGGTAGATAAGGTTTGATCTTTGCTACCATCTTCGCTAATAATAGCGCTCCACATAGCTCTAGTCGTGGAATTGTACTCTTCTTTAAGGGGGTGATTTTTGATTTTGCCATGATTAATCTTACTGTTGTTTGTGTTGACGAGACACTTCTCATGTAAAGTACTCCTGCAGATGCTTTCTCCGAAGCATCGCAAAATCCTACTAAATCATGTGTTGCATTTTGTTCAAATGAAATCAGCGGTCTGGGAATGGTGATATTTTTGAAATGTTGAAGTCCGTTTCTATGTTGATGGAAGTCGTTTGCTATTTGCTGAGGAACCTCGTCATCCCAACTCTTGCATTGTGACCAAGTGTCTTGAAGGATTAATTTTGCTTTTGTAACTGCTGGACATAAAAATCCTAAGGGATCATAGAGTTTTGCTACTTCTGATAAAATGATTCTCTTCGTCAATGGTGTAGGTATATTTGTCACATTCAATGAATATAGATATGTATCATGGTGAGGATTCCATTGCATTCCTAAAAGATTAACAGTATTGTCCTTGGACTGAATTGATACTTCAGTTTGAGACTGATCGCTGATAAGCTCTTTTGAATTTGATGACCACTTTCTTAGGTTGAATCCTGATCGACTCATTACATGTTCTAAATCCTGTTTTATTTGCTTAGCATTTTCAATTGTATCTGCGCCTGAGATAAGATCGTCAACATAAAAATCTTCTTTTAAAATTCTACTAATTTCTGGATACTGCTTCTTGACGTCATCTGCTAGTTGATGTAAGCATCTGATTGAGAGGTATGGGGCACAAGCAGTTCCATATGTGACTGTACAGAGATCATAAGATTGAATATGTTCTGAAGGATTTGATCTCCAAAGAATTCTCTGATAACATTGATCTTCTGGTGTTATTAAAATCTGTCTGAAAAACTTCTCAATGTCTGCAGTAAAAACACACTTGTGTAGTCTGAAACGTGTAAGTAAGGATACTATGTCTGATTGTAACTTTGGGCCAATGTACAAATGATCGTTTAAAGAAGTGCCACTTGTAGTTTTAGATGAACCGTCAAACACTACTCTGACTTTAGTTGAAGTACTACTAGGTCTGTATACTGCATGATGTGGTAGGTAATAGTTGTGATTCATCATACTTGTGTCACTGTTTGGGGTAGGTTTCATGTGATTTAACTCAATGTACTCATTTATGAATTGATCATAAGACTGTTTCTTGTTTTTATCTTCCTCAAATGAACTTTCTAAACGTTGGAATCGTTTTAATGCAATATGATATGAGTCACCTAAACTTGTGATAGAGGGTTTGAATGGCAAATGAACACAAAATCTGCCCGATTGATCTTTTGAATGTGTATTTATGAAGTGATCCTCACATATTATGTTTTCATCTGTACTAGCTGGTGAATCCTGTTTGTAACCAACATCCTCAGAATTCCAAAATTTCTCCATTAAAGTATTTAGACCATCATCATGTCTGATAAACAGTGTTTTGACTTTATTTGAAGCTGTTTTGACATCTGCTGATGAGATTTCACCTATCAATAAGAATCCTAGTTTTGTATTGATAGCACAAGGGGTTCCTGGTGGACCTCTGATTACTTCATCTATTAAAAGTGATGAATAGATATCAGCACCAAGAATGATATCGATGCTGCTTGATTGAAAGAAAAATGGATCAGCAAGTTCAAGGTTGTTTATGTGTGTCCAATGATCAAATGATGATGAAGACAATGAGGTGATACTGGTAAGCTTTCTCAATATGAAAGTGTTGACTCTGATTGCTTCTTGTTTTGTGCGCAACAAACAAGTTGTAAGGCCACGTGTGTTACCAACATGAGTATGACCAACACCTTGTACTTGAACATTACATGATTGTATTTTCAAGTTGAGTTTTTGAGCACAATGCTCTGAAATGAAACTTGCCTCACTACCAGGATCAATCAAAGCACGACATTTCTGAAAGTCGCCTTGAAAGTCTTGAATTTCAACGATTGCTGTTGAAAGTAATACTCTTTTTACATTATGAACACCTGTTGATAATATTTTTGGGTTTGCTGCTACACTGTCAGTAGATTGTTGTGCTACTGAAATCGTTGAGTCTTGTTTGTCACTTTTCAACGGTTGTGAAAATGGTGAATCTAAGTTAGTTACTGAATGTGTTGAATTTGACTTCTGTAAATGCAATAAGGTATTATGGGGCTTTGAGCAAATTTTACATTTTGAACCTTTGCAAGCTGAAATAACATGACCAGCTGACAGACAATTGAAACATCTGTGAAGTTGTTTCACCTTTTGGATTCTGTCATTTGTGTTGAGTTTCAAAAACTCATTGCAACTGAATAACTCATGAGAGTTTTGACACATAGGACATGAGACACACTTAACCCGATTTACTTCAGTTGTGTGTAGACCTAGACCTGGTTTCATTGCTGAATTGCTTTGATTAGTCTTGAAGTTAAAACTAGATTTTACTTTATTGACACTGCTAGCATCTAGTGCATGTATGTATTGTTTTAAAAATGTTTCAAACTCTGAGAAAGAAGGGGGTTCAACTGACGTGCTACTTAACTCCCATTTAGTTCTCAAGTCTTGATCAAGTTTGGAAGCTAACATGTAAACTAACAAAATATCCCACTCTTCAGTTTTGTAACCAAGGCTATTTAGAGCTCGAATGTTCACATTTGCTGTATTTAGTAACTGTTTAATGTTTGCTAGTGATGAAGCATTTGGTAATGAAAATAATGCATTTAAATGAGCATTGACTATAAGTTTTTTGTTTGAGTATCTTTCTTTTAAAATATCTAAAGCTAGAGATCATTATGTCATTATATGATGGCAGATAGTAAAATTTCTGAATTTCTGCCAAATCATTGTTTTTGTCGATAGTTGAGTTGAAAAGATCAAAAAAAGATGTCCAGATCACATACTATATTCTATTGTATAATAACAAATCATTTCATATAAGTGAAGCAGTGCCCTAACTAGGTGTGACTCTAACGTCGAAGTCATGAGATAATCCACCGAAGAGAGAAAAAAAACACTTTATATTTGCTTATACATGTACAGCGTAATGACTCACTCATACACGTACAGTGGTATAATCCACTCTCACATGTACAGTGGTATGATCCACCCATACATGTACAGCGTAATGACCCACTCATACCCGTGCAGTGGAATGACCCACTCATACCCGTACAGTGGAATGACCCACTCATACATGTACAGTGGATTGACCCACTCATACATGTACAGTGGAATGACCCACTCATACCCGTA